>JAPDSC010042304.1:556885-624879 GCA_026290005.1 Latrodectus geometricus
TATATATATATATATATATATATATATATATATATATATATATATATTAAAAGTAAGTCAATATTGATTCTGAATATTATGCATAACTAAAAAATGTATTATGAAATATATTTTAAAAATATAATGTTTTAAAAACTTGTGCATTTACTAATGTAGTTTATAAATAAATTAATAACAAGTATAAATGCAAAAGAACCTCAAAGGTGTAATCATAAGAATAAAATAAACAGAATTTTCATCATTTTATAAAAGAAACTAGTTTATGTATTGTCTTGTTTTCCTTCATATATTCTCTTTTATAAATTAAATGGGAGAAGGAAAATTTGCCAGACATCTTCAGGAAATTGGCTGTAGTCTAAATATTAAGAGGTACTAAATTTAAATGATAAATTTTTGATATTTTAATTTAAATGATAAATTTTAGATATAATAATATCTTCTCTAGTTGTTGTGAACTTGTTTGGTATGTATTGTGAAGTGTTACCTGACACATTTAATCCTTTGTAATGTGCAACTATTTTCTGTTAATTAAAAGGACAAACATTTTCATTTGTGAAAAAATTATTAACACAAATTTTTACTCTCCCTCTATTTTTTCTTTTAAAATTGTGGATTTTAGTATCTTTTGAGCATATTACCATGAATCATTCAAAATAAATGTTTGTGAAATAAAAATAATGCATATAATTGTACTTGCTGAGCTTCACTAGTCTTAACTTTTAATTATTAAATTACAGAATAAGCATAAAAATTAAAAGAACTACTTTAGTTTTGAATTTTAAAAAATATAAATAAAGCTTCAAAAAAATTTTCTATAATTCCTTATTGTACTTTTTCATACTCCAAGTTATACCACAAGCAATATTGTGAAACTAAGCTTAAATATATAGATTGAATCATTCTTTAATTACAATGCTTTCTTCTGTGGTGCATAAACTTCATTTTTTTTTTAATTAAAGCAAATTTTTAAAGAGGTAATCAGGCTACTTTTACATTTAGGAGTAAAAACAAATTATTTCAGTGCTAAAAAAAGAACTCTAAAATTTCCATCTGTTCTTTTTTTTAATATACAAAATTGAATGTTTTTATTTTTTTCCCCTATATTTATTGAATATTTATTCTTAAACTAGATACTATTTATAGTTTAAGAATAAATAATACTAAACAGTGTTTATTCTTAAACTAGAACAAAATTTATCTCTTTGTTTTCAAAGAATACTTTGCTTTTTTATATTTATCAATATGTTACTGAATAGGAAAATTTTATTATGATATGTGTATTGAAAAAACTGATAATTCATAGTTTGTGATTCTTATCTGAAAATCCAGCTAATGTAAATTATTACCTATATTCAATTCTTTGTTTGTATTTATATATTGTTTTACATGTACATGCACTTAACATAAAATAAACTGTTAAACAGCAAATTATTTCTAAAATTCATTCTATATTTCATTACTTTTATAAAACAATTTTCTTATCTTGTAACTATTAAACTTGATTAAATTTTAAACTGAATGCATACCAAACTTAAAAATAAAAATATTACTAAATTTCAGTAAAATTGTTTTGAAATTATTTAAATTTTGAGGTAATTTTAATGTTCAGAAAAATTTATATAAAAATAGCAAGTGTCTGAAAGTATTTTTTTAAAAAAGCTCAAGAATTACTTAAGCTTTTTTAATTAAGAATTACTTAATTAAAAAGTTTATAATAAAGAAATTGTGTTTATAATAAATGAAAGGATTATAAATTTATTTGTAGATGTCATTTAGTTCTTTTCGTGAAGCTCTTGTGCCTTTCACCAGAGATTTTGATAGTATAAAAGGCACTCTTATGCAGTTGGAGTATAATGAAAGAGCTCGTGTGCTTAGAGCATTAGAGGGAGCTCAAAGTCTTATTATGGAAG
This sequence comes from Latrodectus geometricus, assembly GCA_026290005.1. Taxonomy (NCBI): domain Eukaryota; kingdom Metazoa; phylum Arthropoda; class Arachnida; order Araneae; family Theridiidae; genus Latrodectus; species Latrodectus geometricus. Next base: position 558,796 of record JAPDSC010042304.1, read on the forward strand.
AATGGGGAGCTGGCATTCCTTGTCAAGTAAATATTTAATAGTGGTTATTTCTTTCTATATTTATTTAACATTTATGTTTTTCCCTTTTTTTGTGCAAAATGTTTTTAATTCACTACTAATTTTCATGAAATTCAGTCCTTATAGTTGTAGTCTCCTCCTCTTTTGATTTCATGGATTATTTTATATTATAAAAATTTGTATTTTAATTTTTTCATATCATATTTACTAAGTTTATTGTCACTTTCAATTAATATATATTTTGCTATTTTTTGGAAATTTTTATTCTAATTTTTATAAATAAACTACATATTTGTGTGAATGGTAGTCAGGAAAAAACACCATATAATAATATGCATTTTGGATACAATATTACTTTTCTATACTCAACAGAAATTTTATTTTTGTTGAATACAGAAACAAAAACTTTATTTTTTGTGTCTCGTAAATAAAAAAGTTAATTATAAATTTTAAGTATAAATTTTTTACAAACATCATCTTTTATAGGTTCTTCTTGTAACTGATGGCCTCATTGGACCTGAAATTGATTCATTGAAAACTGATATTCAAAATTACTATTTGTCTGGAGAAAAAGGATCAGAGGATTCCAATTTTCCTATTCCTTTTCAGTTTCCCTGTAAACTGCATGTTTTGTGTATCAATAGTTCTAGTGACCCATTTTTTCAAGCTGCACAATCAATCTATCAAAAATTGATAGACATTGTTGGTGGTGGTGGTCAAGTGTTTGTGCCTGAGGGACCTCTAAATTTCAAAAGCATTCAGGCAATGTTTATGAAATTAGCTGACAATTATTATAAGCCATTTCATGGTGTTCTTCATTGTGGACATCTTACATCTCGTGTCACACTCTCTCCTCCACCAGAAACCTATACTAAAGCTTGTGACTTTGATATTATAACTGCAGAAATTTCTAATGACATTCACATTTGTGGTTTTATTAGTATAGGGGACATTTCAAGTCCTCCATCACACTCTAGACACCTGGTATTACCCTTGCAAAGTTATAAAGGTGAGACATATGTTATTGAAATTAATTTTGTAAATAATATATATATCATACTTTTCTGTATATAATTTGTTGCAGCATATTATCTGCAAGATCTTTTTTTTTGAGTAAAATTTAAAAATGTCACATAATTCACTGCAATTTTTCAGATGAATAGTCAAAAATATTTATAACTGATAATGTGCTATCACATAAAATAAAAAATATATGATTACAATATAAATTGTACATTAAAAACATTTATTACAAAAATATTTGTTAGGATCCACCTCATTTTAAAGTGTGATAAACTGAGATGAAAACATCAGATTGATTACCAAGAGCAATAATTTTAAGAAGATTCTAGAAAAACTTATAAATTTTTTGTTTTTAATTACTTTTAATTTATATTTGTTTAATTAATAATTAAATGACAGAAATGTATTATTTTTGAACTGGACATTGAATACATTTTTTCTTTTGTTCTGCATGTTTTGTTTTCATTTTACATTAACACATTTGTCTCTTTTTATCTGCTTTCCCTACAGCTTTCAATTTAAAATCTGCTGTGTAATTTATGTGCTTTTGCTTCCCCATGACAATGTACGAACTTGATTATTTTTGAATGAAACATCAGACATTCTGCCAATATTCGAGTTTGTATATCAAAAAGAAGAAATGCGAAATGACGATAGCCAATAGCAATTGTAATATCGCTAAGGAAAGAAATTTGTTCTTGAACGTAATTAGATAAAACTGCTTATAGCTGAAATAAGTTAATTAAGTTGTGGCGCCATCTTTTATTTATTTTATGAAGCATAAACGTCATTTCTTTCAAAACTTTATTGTAAGCTTTTCCAATGGAAAATGTTTTTTTATCAGATTATCCGCAGTTTATATACCATAAAATATGGTAATATTAAATTTTATTATTACATATATATACATACAGGGTGTCCCATAAAATCATAAACACATTAAAGATTTATAAAAGTAGAAGATGCTGGAATATGTCAGCATTGTTGTCAACAATCTGATTATGACAAAGTTTTTTTTTGGGGGGGGGGGCATCCTTTAACTCCAATGAAAATGATAGCCTACTGTGGTATACTCTGGATTTCACATAAACCCACACACAAAAGTCAGTTGGTTTCAGGTCTGGTAAATGAAGAGCCATTTATTTTTCCTGTTACAGCTGATTAGTATTTTCATACCAGATGTGCTTTTTAAAAGCTATTTCATGAAAGATGCTATACTAGACTTTGCTTTATTTTACATTTTTACAATGTTTCTGTGTGAAAAAGATTGTGCTCCTAGAAATTCAGTATCATTTTTATATCTAGCATTTTGCATTAATTGAGCATGTCATCCAACCTGCTTTTGCAAAGAATCTTTTTTTTTTCTTAGAAAAAAAGGACCCACAATTATTGATACAATAGAGCTAGGCCAAACTGTTACGTGTGGAAAATCTATCAATTCTTCAGTAAAAGCATTCACATTCTCTTTTATTAAAATACGACAATTATGAATATTGATTAAGCAATCCACTGGGAAAAGAGCCTAATCAGTCCAGAAGATCCTTTGCAGCAATTATGAATCTTCAGGTATTTTTGTGAGAAATTTACTTTGCGAATTCCTCTTACTTAGATATCACTTAGTAAAATATGGTGGAGTGATTGCAACTTGAAATATGAGTGTAACACCTGAAGGAAATGGAATTTTAATGTTGTCAGCATCTGAATAACTAATGTCACTACTTGTGCACTGCTTACATTATTTTTGGACTATTTCCATGACATGTCCATTTGGAAAGCTACAGATGAGATACAGGCCTTTGATAACACTGCTGTGAAGGCTATCACGTCTACAACCATTTCTTCTAATTTCATTCAGAACATGACAATGCAGTAAGAATTATTGAACCTGTTCCTTTCTAAATTTTTTCCGTGGGCAAAACCTTCATAAAGCTTCACATTGAGTCTTGGCTATGATGTAAAAAGTAAGCTTGAACAGTAGTACATTATTCATCATCATATATACCTTGCATTCTATGAAACTTAGCTTTGTATATTGACTGGAATTTCAATGTGTGAAGTGCCTTCTATCAACAAAATTTGATACTTCTGCATTATTCAATTGATCATATCTGAGAAAAAATGTCATTTAATGATGTGATTTAGCACCATATAAATTGCAAATAAAGTTTTTATTTATATTTTTTACAATAAAAACATAAGTAAATAATATTCCTCTAGGTCTCAATGTTGGTAGTCGTCTAGCCTTCTGGCTATTTACCTTCTATTCCTTGGATAAATAAAATAGCATAAAGATGGAAGTTACATAAGAATTTAAAACATAACAGTTTGAGTGCATGGCATAAGTGCTCTCAAAAGGGCAGTACCTTGCATGACAATTAGGGAAGAAAACACCAATAAAATTTATTTAATTTTAGAAAAGTGTACCAAGTGTACATTGATATAATAAGACTTTAGTGATACAAAACAATTACGAGGATTAAACAGAATAAAGATGAAAATACAAATGAATATACAAAAAATAAAAATATACAAAAAGTTTTACAATACAGTTCCAGATTAAATACAAGTCTTGATTAAAATGCAGAAGTAATAATTCAGAAATTTTATTTCTCCATATATATACATACACAAAGTATATATACATGTATATATATAAACTTTTTTTTATTTGAGAACTTTAAAGACAAATGAATAAATTAAATCCACATAGAGCACTTACGTAGGACATTATTGTAGTCATTCCATGTGAGTTCAAAAAAGTGCAAGAAAAGATTTACAATTACACAATTCCAAGAAGTTATATGTACAAAAATATTTACAGAGAGGGTTACACATTTCGAAAACGTCGAGGGTGGGTGGAGTTACTGATAAGTGATTTTAAGTGTAGGACTGATCTCTGTCTATTGAAGTTATGAATTTGGTATGGGTTATAGTTTTCAATTTTTTGGATTGCTGAGTTACTAATTTTGTAAATATTTTCATAAAAGTGAAAGGCAAGGTATTTAATGTATTTCTCAAGCAATAATACACCCAGGTTTTCCCTAATAAGGTCATTCCTGAAGTAGTATTCCGCCTGAAAGATCATTCTTAAAATTTTGCTTTGCTGGGATTCTAGTAAATTAAGATTGGTAATTGCAGCTCCCCCCCTCCGCGACGCAGCATGTCCAAATTTGGACCTTGCAGCATAAAATCCAACCAACCAATCACCCCCCCCCCCACCTCCACAGATTGGGGCTGCATAGGTTATTATTGGGCGTAGGTAGGCTTTATAGACAAGTTTGTTGAACACAGAGAGCTTTGAATTAGTGAAATGAGTGGATAGACTGTTGTTTTTGCTAAGATAAATTTATTTTTGATTTTATTAATGTGGGCTTTCCACGTAAATCGATTATCCAGATTTAGGCCGTGATAGTCTACTTTGTTTATCCAAGGGATAGTTACTCTACCTAGATTAGTTTTGGGGGAGGGATTTTTTTTCTTGTAAACATTATAGCTTGGGTTTTATTAAAGGTTAAGCTTTATTTTCCAGGTTTGGAGCCACATCTCTATGGCCATCTGGTGATCAGTAAGACGCTCATGAATTTTGTTAAATTGGGTACTAGTGAAGAGAATGGCAGTGTCATCCGCAAACAGGCAAAGCATAGTCCTGCGATGTTTGGGGATATCATTTATATATATATTAAATAAGAATGGACCCAGCAGTGATCCCTGTGGAACACCTGCACAAATGGGTCTATCAGAAGAGTAGTTATTTTCTAACCTTACGGCAAAAGTCCCATTTGTTAAGTAATTTTTAATTAATTTGCTAAGATTGTTGGGAAAATTATAACTGATCAAATTGTATATGAGCCCTGTATGTCACACCCAGTCAAAAGCTTTCTCAATGTCCAGAAATATCCCTCCAGTCGATTTACGTCTGGAGAGACCTTTAGAGATTTTTTCAGTAACTCTAAGTAATTGATGGGTGGTGAACATGGACTTTCTGAATCCAAATTGATCAGGAATAATAATTTGGTTTTCAGTTTCAAATTTGTTTAGTTTGTTCAATATAATTTTTTCCGCTATTTTGTTGGCAGGAGGGAAATTGGCCTATAATTTGCAGGGTTTTTTCTAGACTTTTCCTGTTTGTGGATCGAAATGCTCACTGCCTTTTTCCACTGGTTAGGAAAATAACCAAGTGACAAGATATCATTTATAATATTTGTTAGATAGCAGATTGCAATTGCAGGTAATTGTTTCATAATTTTGTTTGTCACCTGGTCTTGCTGAGGACTTTTCTTATTTTTGAGTTTAACTATAATCTCCTCCACTTCAGAAGCAGGTACATCACTAGTGTCAGGTGTAGGCTGATTTGACTGAAGGTATGTAACAATGGCCACACTAACCCTAGTATCATTATCAGGGTTAGATATGGCATTAGGTACAAATTGTGCCTCCAGGCATTTGTGTTGGCAAATTGTGCCTCCAATGCACTCAGTTTTTTCCAAGGAGGAGACTGCAATTTTATTAACATCAATAAGTGGGAGAAGAGTGTCTCTCTCTCTCTTTTTCTTTCTTTTTTATGGGGGGTTTATTGACAGCTCTCTAGAAGGATCCATCCTCGATATTTAAACTCATGATGTAATTGGTCCAGCTTTTCTGGTTATATTCAAAAATTTCATTTTTAATTGTTCTTTGCAGAATATTAATTTGGTTTTTAGTAGTGGGGGATCTATGCCTATTATAAGATTTTCTTAATCTATTTCTTTCTTTAATGAGGTTAAGTATATTGGGGGGGGAATGATTAATATTAAGGATAATTTTACTGTTATTAAGGGCATTTTTAATAATTTGGGTTAAATTATCGACTTTGAATGCAATTTGATTTGTTGAAGCAGCTGATTTAAAATTTCAATTGGAATTTTTGTATTTCATGTCTAAATTTTGACCAGTTATGTGTAATTCTTAGGTTTTCGTGGTTTTCTGGTTGTGAATTTGAGAAATAAATTAGGGCGGGAAAGTGGTAATTTTAGATGGAGGTAGGACTCCCCTAGAGAGTAACAGATCAATATAATTGCCAAATGATCGACCATAGTGATTTGGTTTATCTGGACGGTAGATTTCAAAGTCAGTGTTTTGAAGGAATGTGTTGATCACCTGAACCTGAGTGTTATTGTAGTTGCAACCCCAGCTTAGATGTTTAGTGTTAAGGTCGCCTGCCAGAATTATTTTGTGATTAATTGAACTTAGATTTTCAATATTCATAACAATATTCGTTTTAGGGTTTGGGGGAATTTAAAGTGAAATTAGAGAAATATCTCCAGTATCAGGGAAGTGGAGGTTAACGGCAGTCGCCTCCATGGAGTATAATCTAGGAGTGGGGATAGGGGAGTGACTTATTGCCATTTTAATTATTATGGCCGTACCGCCTTGGGCTTGAGCACGATCATTTTTGTAAGCAGAGTAATTTTGTATATTAAGTTAATTATTATTCCCCAGATGTGTTTCTTAAAGGAAAATAATATCAATATTATTTTTGAAAATAAAGTTTTTGAATTCAGTTAGTTTGGCAAGAATGCTGTTTGCATTCCATATCATCATTTTTAAGTTGTTAAATTTTTCATTTATCAATATTGGTTTCAGTTATGCTTAGAGCTTTTAGTAGAATGTTTAGTTTATCAGTTGAGTGGATAACTTTTTCCAAGATGGGGACAGCACTGAGAAGGGCTGGTTATTCTTTGAAAATTATATTAATTTCTTTTATTAGTTTAAGAATTGCACTTATGTTGTCTAAATTTCTTAATTCAGTTATGGGGTTAGTGGGTGGTGCAGTGGAAGTCTGGGGTTGCTGGGGGTGCTCTGAGCAGCTGCCTGAGCAAATGAAGCATTATTTTTTAGTAGATTAGTAGGCATAGCAGTTGTTTGTTGTGTTTTTTTATTTTTATTTAGTGGGTTGCTGGGGCAGCCTCCATATGATGCTGTGTGACTATTGCCACAATTAGCACATCTGGGTTTATCAAGTTTCTTATGTGGGCAGCTCCTGGAGGGGTGTTTCTCTCCACATTTCGCGCAATTTGCCTGAATATGGCATATGGAAGAATTATGTCCAAAACCCTGGCAATTATAGCATTGCACTGGCCTGTTGTTAATGTATTTTTCAACTTTTACAATAACATGTAAAATTTCTTTAATTTCATTAATTGTATTAGCTACCTCATTATTATTTAAAGTAATTAGAAAACATGGTGTCGACTCTTTAACTCTGTGTTTTCTCATCACCGCTATCTCAGCCGCATTGAAACCTCTTTCTGTTAGTTCATTATTTATAAGATCTACAGGGGTAGAGCTAGGTAGCCCTTTAAATACCACTTTGAGTGGTTTTTCATAGCGATTTTTTATTATTAGGCATTCAATATTATTATCTGTGAGGTGCCTAGTAATCAATCTATGAGTTTCAGATGAAGTAGGGAAAAGTTTTACGTATTCACCTGAGAGTTTAGCTGTAAGTGTTTTATCAAAGCATTGCTTCAAATTATAAATAGTTTCATTAAAATTTTTTTCTAGCTTAATAAGGATTAGTGGAGTAACATTCCTTGGGACTTTATTAATTTCAGAGTGGGTGTTAGATACATTATTATTTTTACTAACATTCTGCAGGGGGGAATATTTATTAGCAGTATTAGTATGTGGGGGCAAATGGATGTTTTGATAGAAGCAGTTTTTTTAGGCTTCACAAAACCTTCATCTTCACTGGCTGATACTAGTGCTAGCATAAGTAAACTGTTCTTCTTATCATTACATTTAAAATATATATATAAAAATTTGCAAAATTCAATGGCATATTTTTATTGGGGGAAAAGTTCGAAGGAATGATGAAGTACCTAAAATTTTAAAATAAACCTTTTCTCTACCAAAAAATCCATCTTCATGCAAATAGGTTGTTGCCAACCATTTTCAAATATCCTAATTCCTTCCTGTTTTGAATTTTTAAAGTGCCTGCAAATTTCAAGGGTACCTTGTATATATAGTCATTAAAAATATCTTGAGAAAAAAACATAAATTTCACCAAAAGTTAGAAATTTATGAATTCTCCATTAAAAGATGATATTCCTATTCAACTGTACACAATAACCTTACAAATGCTAATCAGATGAAGTATGCACAAAATCAAAAATTGACTAAAGTAAAAATAATCTACTTGGAGAGAAATAGTATTAAGAATCAAAAGTATTGCTCTCTATGAAGGAATAACAATGAGTTCCATAATAAATAATAACATAATAAAATTATAACATAATATTGGCATCAGAACTTTATAATTTTATTATTCAATCTTACAAATTTTATTTTCTAAGTAACTTATAAAGATTTTTAAGGAGATAAAAATAATTATTTTGTATATTTCACTTTTTAATCCTGATGCTACCTTAAACTCAATTGTTCATTTTTTATAATCCTCTTATCATCTGCTCTTAATTTTGTTAAGCTATTAATTTAATCTGTGGTCAATTAGTTGGTTTGACATCTGTATTGAATATATAATTCAAAAAGTAAAACTCCCAGATTCTTTTAACAGAACTTGCCAAAATTTATTATTTGCAATTTACTTGTTACTGTTGAGAAAAAAAAAAGTCTAAAATGTAATGTTTTACAAATTAGTTTTTGTTCTCCAAAAATTTCAGCTTTAGTGCTAATATTATAAAAAAGCAAACATGATAAATTCTTGTTATTAAGGAAAAATTCCAAATTATTAAACATCTTAAATGGGATAGAAATTTCTATGAATGGGTTGAGAAATTTAAATAATTGTGATTATTTTTTAGTGAAAATAATGAAGTTAGAAATTAGAGTAAGTACTTTTTTGAAATGTTATTTTGCCCTGCAAAAGTTGTTGAGATTTTTTTTTGAGATTAAGTGAATCAAGAGCTAGAGTAAAGCTTGGGTAGAAAGAATAAGTGAAAGAGAAATTGAAAATGCTTAGAGTTAGTAATTACAATCAGAAGATGCCAATATAAGTAAATTGTGAAAAATTCTTGGAGATCTGCCTCTAGAAGAGCTATAACATGAAATCATGATATCTAATTTCAGTGCAAAATATATGTTTTGTTAGATTTTATACAATTGTAATTTTTAGAAAATTTAATTACTGAAGTAAAATTGAAATAATTTTTTAATAAATTTTTTATGCTTTATAAATTAGTAATTTATTCAGAAAATGTAAATATATAAGACTTAAAAAATTATTAATCAAAAGAATTTGAACTGTTGAAAAAATCGAGTCTTATTTTAATTTTATAAATTTGTATATTTCTTATTTTATTTCAGTATAATCGAATTTTAAAATCAGTCAAAAAAAATTTCAATATAATATTGCTAGCTGAATCACTTGGTTTTACCTGGGTATTTTTTTATTAATCCATTTTATTTATTTTTTTTTTCTAGATGAAATAGACCCATTGTATCAAAATATTAATTTACATTAATATCGTAATATAGTAAGATCCTTATTCTTTCCATCAATGATTAAAAATTGAATTTTAAAATATAGAAATACTATCTGTTTATTTTTAACATATAGAAGCACAATTTGAATTAGAAGTAAAATGTTTTAAAAGTTCTCTAATATATATATTTCAAATTTAATTGTGACCCCAATATTTAAATTCATGTCAAGAAGCAAAATAATATACACAAGTGAACTCAACCTTCAAAAAGCAAAACAAAGTTGCCAAAAATATGTAAATTAAAAGAGAGATATATTAAAATGAATATTATAACAAAATATGTTTCAATATTTCCTTATGCCTTTGAGATCACTGTTTCATTTTTGTTACTAAGTGCTTTTTATATGATTTTCTGATTGAATTTAAAATAATATTCTTATGAAAAATTACTGTTAATTATTTGATATATTTATGTAGATGAATTGAAGCCCCCTGTTGTTAAGTTAGAAAATGGTGAAAACAATGATGAGGAGCCTGCAAATGAAGATGGGAAACAACCTTCTTTTTGTGTTCTTTTGCATGGGAGTTTAAAAGTTGAAGGCATGGTGGCCATTTGCCATGTTGGGTATAAAATTCCTTATAGATTTTGATTTTTTATTAAATGTTGAGAAAATCCTGATTTAAATACTTAGTTTTAACACATTTTGTATTACTTTTTATTGGTATATTTAAAAGTTAGCTATAACAGGCAACACTTCAAGAAAAGTGTGGTATCTATATCTTCTTTGTCTTTTTAATAATTCTACTACCTGGTATATTTTAATTGCATTAATTTAAAGGATATAAAGTTTCTCAATTACACTATTAAGACCCTTTGCTTTCATTGAATATTTATGGTGTAAGTTCTAAGATAATAGTATTCTGCAGTTCACTAGTGCAAAAGTTAAGCAGCAATATAAATTTTAAGTAGATAACCATAAAATTGCAGAAGATGTGTTCTTGTAATATGTACAGTGAATGTACAGTACAATAACATGTATATTCATATGTTAACATAACAAAACATCAAAAATGACATGAATGTACTCAAAAGATGGGCGTGCAGTTCAAGAATGCAATAAAAAGAAGAATGGAGATGCAATAAAGAGCATTCACTGCAAATGTAAATGAGTTCTTTTGTGAACTAGGACTAGAAGAAATCACCTAGATGACTTCACATGAGGAACAATGATCGAAAAGTTAAAGGAGAGGTGTAGTGTGATCAGATTATCTGATGAGTTTGATATCAACAAAAATGTTGTTTTGTGTTCTGTGAAAGCCTTCCAAATCATTAATACAGCTGTTAGAAAGATTTTATGGTGACACCCCAGGAAAATACTACAATTGATCGATATATTGTCCTGTTACTGAAATGAGCCTAACATCAATCAGCTTGGGTTATTCCTCAATAATGATGCAACAAATGTCCTGTCATGGTTATCTCCACACCAGACACCTCCACAAAGTTAACTTATTGCTTTCTGTTTTGATCGTTACATTCTTTGCAAAGCAAGCTATCAACGGCACAGTTTACAGTGGAATAAGGAGCACAAAACTTGATATCTCATTAATGAAGTTGTGTCCTGTTTATGGGTGAGAGTCATTTCAGTGTCACAAATGATTCTCAGTGTCAATATATTTGTACAGAGGTAATCCTTCTCCATGTGTATTTATTCCAAGGTGCCTTTGAAGCAAACATTTTTATGGTTAACAATGCACATCCACTCTGAACTTATTCAGCTACTGGAAAGGAAAATTATCACTTGATTTGATTGGCCAGTGTATTTCCTAGATTCAAATTCCATAGAATATGTGGGGGGTGATTTGAGGAGATACCTTGTGTCATGATTACTTTCTCCAAACAACACCCAACAACTGAAACAGATGCTGATTGAAGAATCGGTACTCTTACATTAAGAACTATTGGACAGTCGTGTGCCCAAATATGGAGAGAGAATGCAAAATAACATTGGGTGGGCATATTCCATACTAAGGAACATTTGCTTGTTTTTCCTTTTGGACTGACAATCATGTATAATGAATGATATTATGTTTTTTGTTAGAACATATTTTTAATTTTCAGTGAAATTGATAGAATTAAGTAAAATATGAGTTTTTTGTGAAGGAAGTATTTCTTGTAAAGAAATGAAACATTATTGCTAAATAACATAAGACTGTTATTACATAATATAAGCAAGACTGACAAAGATATAGAAAATGCAATGTTCTATTTGGTATTGCTGTAAAATTATTAGAATTGTTGGCATTTTTAAATTAGTTCAAAATGACAAAAGCTTCCTCTCTAATTTCTAGAATATAATTGTTTATTAATCATAATATATATATATATTAGATTTATGTGGAAAAGGGGAAATGGATTTATATTATGTGATAAAATTGTTCTTCTTGTCAGAAAAAAATCTCAATCTTGTCTTAAATAGAACCAGTATCTGATTTAGCAATCTATTTAAATCCATTTTTCATTTAATTTGATTCTATCAATGATGACTATTGAAAGTTAAAATTAATTATGTTTAATAAAAAGATTATTTAAATTCTTTTAGAAAAGTAGTGAGATGATCGGAAATGCAATGAACTACATCCATACCATTTCAATTGCAAAATTTTAGTTTTATTGGTAGTATTACTTAATAAACAAATTTAAATTGGTAAATAATTGTAATGTGAATTTATACATTAAAAAAAAATTATACATTAAATTATAATGTATTAATAATAGTAAAAACATATTAATATTTTACCGTTGTTAATACATTGTTACATATTAATGTTAATTAAAGGTGAATCTATTGTTTATTTTCAAGTTAAAATTCATTTCTTTTAACATTTTAATTTTAGAAAAATTGCTTATAATTTTTGGGCCATTTCTCTGAAAATAGATGATTAATTTAGAAATAGTATGAATACTTAAGTTCTAATTTGTAATTTAATTTGATATATACATACTCTGTGCTTAAATTTAAACTACAGCTTATTGCTTAATGTAAATTTAAAAGATTTTTTATTAAGTAGGTGCACTAAAAAGAATGTAACTAATTATTGAAATCTTTAAAGAACAAAAAAGTTTTTTTTATTGTAGTTGCATCCCACTTAATAATAACTTACATCTTTTTTACTATACAATTAAATATGTTTCCAAAAATTATCTTACTTTCAAGTTTTACTTGGCTTTTTAAATAAAAAGGCAAGATATATTCTTGTTTATTTTAAATTATTTTTTTAGAATATTTATGTATCAATTCTCTTAAATTTGTCTTCTCATTTTATAGATTATTGTTTGAAATAAATCTCCATATTTTTTGCTGGCATAGAAAATTGATTCAAGTTTTTCATTTATAATAACTTATATATGTTAATAATAAAATGTAACATAATTGGTTCTTTCATAATAAAAAAATGTATTGTAAATTTATATTTCATGCATTCATATAAAGGACTGAAAAATTTTAATGTTAACAGATATGAAAATGGTGTTTAAATTGTGTGGTGTAAATAGTGTTTAATGTTCATTAAATGCATTATACTATAATTAGATAAACAATAAATAATTAAAATAATTAGATAAACCTTAAATAAGATAAGCAATAAATAAAATAATTTAAACAAAATATAGAAGATTCTTTGTGTATGTCACTGTCTGGTAATCTTGTCTGCGATACATTTGAAGAATCAGAATTTGATTTCGTTTCAAAAGAATTTCATAGCTTTACACATGAGTATATATCCTGGAATCATCTGTGTGAACTCTAAATTATGTTGAAGATTATTTTAATCCTGTTAAAGAAAAAATATAATTTTTTTATTTTAATTTATCTTAAAATCCTAATTAGGTATACTTTTTGGCCACAATAGAAAAAAATGGTTGTAAACAAGGTAGTGAATGGTATACTAAGTAATCAAAGTATAAAAGAAAAAAATTTATGTAGATTAATTTTTAAATGATTTTTTTCACTTAAACATTTTAAAAAGAAATATATAATTTTTAAAATGTTTATATAGCCTGGCTTTATATTATTAAAAAAAATAAAAGATTTTATTTATTAGAAAAATAAAAGATGTATTTTAAACATATCATCTAATCTTTTTAAAATACACTTTAATATCTGTCAGTCTCTCACTCAGCTTCTCTTATCAGCTACTTTTCTTTTGTGAAGTTTCATTTGTTGTGTTATCTGTTCATTGTCATTGCTTAAGACACTACGTTTATAATTGCCTAAAACTTATGATGTATAAATGACAGCTGTTCCAATTAGTCAGACTTTACAATTTAGCCTCTTGTAAGTATAAGGCCAGGCTATGCTTTTTATAAAAATTCAAGGTATATAACTTTATTAAAGCTACCTCATACTATTGTGACATATATGTTTTATATAAAAATGTTTATTAGGAATATTTTTAATGTATATGAAGCACATTGTTGGATCACAAGTGTTTCCTTTACATAACATATAACACCTATATGTACATACAGATACACATAACACCTATATGTATACATTTATCAATCTTTAGATTGAATTGAAGTTTAGGTTTAAAATTTAATAGAAACTATAAACTGTACATTTTCAAAGTAAAATTTAACATACATTTTTTATTACATTGCGATTCAAAAGTTGATTTTGCATCTCACATTTATGAATATAGTTTTTCTAGTGGAGTATAATAGTTCCATTTTCCTTCAAACATTATGAATATTTCATGTACTGTATACATGTATTTCTTTTTCTCATTAAGTTTTTATTATATATGCATACTTATTTTAGTCAATATTTTTTTATTATTTTAGGGGAGATTGGTATGGTATGTTGTACTCTTGGGCTGACAGTAAGAAAAAATCCAACCTTATGTTATCTGTTTTTGAGCCAGGTATGTTATGCTTTTATGTACATTTTAAATATAGTTTTCTTTTCTAAAATTTTTTATTAAAAATCCGTTTTTTAGCTTATGTGCTTAAACCTTCTTAAATTTATTATTCATATATAAATAATGGATATTATTTAAAGACTGGAAAAAATGTGGAAACTAACTGTATATTCGTGCATTATTTTATGTTATTAAATTACTAGATTTGTAAATACAGTGTAATATCAATTAACTTTTATAATAATAACTGAGATAAATTTAAGATTTTTTAGTCATTTTAAAACGTTTGCTCACATTTTAAAATGACTATTTAAAAAAAATTCAAACTAGTCTTTATAAGTTACATTATTGTGACTTACTGAATTAATTTGTCATTAATTTATTATTCAATTATATTTTAACATGAATATTTTGTAAAATGTTCCTTCATAATTGTGCATTTATGTGTAAAAAAAGAAAAACAAAGCAGATATTGTAAGAATGTCCATTCAAGAAGAAAAAAATGAAGTTGGTGGATTTTTCCCTTTTATTATAAATTAGATAATTTAAAATATTATATTTTTTAATTTAATATAAACATTATATATTCTGATTGAAAAACTAAACAGTATTTTCATTTCATTTCTTAATATGTTAAAAAAAGCAATACAAATATAAAAAATGAGGGGGAAATACCCTTTTGACTACCTGTATTGTTTACATTTCGCAATCTCGCCAATTCTTGATCTCTACTCATCAACTGATTGTGAAGTGACTGTCAAGTGAAGCTATTACAATATTAACATAGTTTATCTACTAAGGACATATTTATGGCAGATGACCTTAAGCTCTAGACAGAGTCAATGACGTTAACAGAAAACTTGATTGGATATAATTTTCTATGGGGTTATTTTCATCGTGTTGAGATATTTCCCATTCTTTATTTCTTCATTAGACTGATATTTAATTACATTAGTAAATAAAAGAAATTGATAGAAAAGGAAAAGAACTGTGTAAATATAGATTTTCTATTCTCTATCTCTCAAAATTTCAATTATGTAAAAATTCCAAAACTTTATTTGAATTCTGAAACATTATATGTCAAGCTAATATATATATTATCTTGTATTTATATGTAATTGTATTTGTATGTAATGTATTTTGTATGTATGAAATTAATATTTAGAACATACTATAATATAATTATTTATCTTATATTATAATATGTAGAAAAAATTAAAATTATTATAGGAAATGCAAAATTCAATACAAAAATGTAATTAAAGTATAGGTTTAGCAATCCACTCTATGCAAAAGCATCAGAAGTAGAATTACCAAATATATCTTGTCGATATACTTGGTATCGATATAGATAAATTTATATTTAAATTCTTACTCAGTTTCATTTGAATATTTTTCACAATGGAATTGGTACTTTTATATTAAAAAATATAACAAAAATTTTTTAAGAAAATAAATAAAAACATCTTAAAAATTCTTTAAAAGCTTCAGATATAATTTATAAATATTCCTGTTGCGTAAAAAATCTTTTTTTTTTTTTTTTTTTTTTTTTTTTGTAAAAAATTTTATGTACAAATTTTAAATGAAGAAATATCAAGTTCAAAAGCTGTTAAATATTTCCGCTGAAATAGTTATTTACAAAAAAATCTTTAGCTTTTACTAGAAAACTTAAAATTGAAAAATATTTCTTCTATAAATTTGAATTTTCTTAAGAATCCATTAAAATTCCAATACATTACCTGTGGCTGTAACTCTTATATGGGTAAATTTAGTAACTCGTTTTCATAGTATTTAAATATCGTCTTAGAAAATATCATAAAATCAAAGAATGCATAAATAATTTTTAATAAAAAACCAATAATTGATTTTAAATCTACTAATAAAATTAATAATATATCTTCGCATGACCTTAAGAATTTTTTTTACTAATATCCTAATAAACTTTTAGATTTACTAATATTTTTTTTTATAAATATGGTTCTTTATAAGACTAATTTAAATTATTGGAAATATCTTTGGTTTTTTCTGTATTTATTATAATTTTTTTATGAAACTAAAACATACATAACAGATTAAAGGTAATCCTAAAGTATCTAAATTTTCATATTTTCTAGCAAATCTATTATTACAATACTATAAAAATCATATATGACTCAGATGCCTTTTGTCTTTGATGATTTTATATTTTTTTATCTAGAATATGATAAAATTTAAAGATATTTATCCTTAGAATTTTTTATGAGATATTTATGGATATTATCCTGATATATATATATATATATATATATATATATATATATATATATATATATATATATATATATATATATATATATGGATATTTGTGTTGAAATAAAAAAAAACACATTATATTTACCAATACTTTTGATAAAAGAAATTGATTTAATTTTAAATTAAATGAATTAATTTCCTGGAATTGTAAATATATAAAAATGTGATTTTTAGTCAATTAAATTAAATACTATAGTGTACTGAAGACAATTCTCTACACTTAATACTGCAGTGATATTTTGAAAAAGAATTCACCCTATTTTGTAGAAAATCTGTCTGCTGCTAGACATAAATAACTTGTATGAAAGGGACTGCAAATGGGAAACACTATTCATTTTGAATTTTCTTACATATATACAGTGATGGTAGGCTAAAGAGTTACAATAAAGTTTGAAATTTAAAAAAAAGATCTTTCTTTATTCTGGAGTGATACACTATTGCAGAGAAGTTTTTTTAAGTCTGATGGTTTAATGTTTCCAAATTACACTTTTTTATAATAAAAGTATCTTAACATTTCTCATGCTGTCATCATATTTGAATGATTCTAAGGAAATTGTAATAGGAAAATTATAGTTTTAAGTATTTTGGGTCAGTTTAAACATTTTTCTCATTCTTGTTAGTCTCTATCTTTACTTGGTAAAAGAGGGATCCACATATAATTTAATCATTCACCAGGTGAAAAAATTTAAAATAGAAATCATTAGAATCTTTTATACAGTTCCCCTCCCCCTTTAAAATAAAGATTTCCAAAGTTTTGAATTACTCTCATCCAGATTTATATTCGCTGAGGCCCAATGTAATTGTATATTTACTTATTCATTTATACTTTCTTAATTTTTTTCTAAGATTGTATTGAACATGTGTTATAGATAGTTTAATTTGCTAATAATGTAAAAGTTCCTTAAGGGATCAAACCCTAACATGACTTATTTATCCGGAAAAATTCCCAAATTATATGACTATGCAATTTCTTTTCTTTGGGTTGTCTAAGCGAAATTACATGATTTAAAATAAGACAAAACTTATGTATTAATATAAACAACAGTAATCATACAGGCAATTTATCAAGAAATGGGATCTGAAATATTTTACATATACATATTCGTTCATTCATTTTATTCAAAACAAAATTTTTGTAGGTTATGTACTCTTACTATTGATTATTAAAAAGACGATCTAAAAAAGTTATACTTTTTTTTTTAAATTGCAATACATTTTTTATTTTTTTTTTTTTATTTTTTTTTTTTTTAGTATGTCATTGTAGTTAAAATAAAATAATCTTAAACCTTTGTTATCATTTGCCTGCAATATTGTACAATATCTCCTCGAAAGAGACTTACATGATCATTTATTATTTTCTCATAATTAATTATGATTTATTTTTTAGTTAATGGAGACATATTACATTTTATCATCAATTTGGGCAATTTATACAATTACATGCAATTACTGCTGACAATTTATCTGGGATAAAATTAAAAACAAAACCACAGAATGACATGAAACTTAAAATGGAGAAAAGGTTACTCATTGGAATTCCATATGTTTTGGCAATTTATGCCTTCAAATATTATCAATACTTGAAGTGTAAATAATTTAAAATGCATTTGCAGTGAATGATCATGTTTTGATGATCAGTACCTGGAAATGAAAATTATAGTCTAGGCTTAAGAAAAGTATATTCCAAGAATTAATGCACTTGTCAATCAGCTTAGAATGATATTGCAAGGGGAAAATATCTAGCTCATTTTGACATATATGTTTATTAAAGAAACATGTCTTTTTAATGTTTTCATATCTTTTTCTCAATTTCTTTTTACTTCAACTGATAAACATGTTTGTTTCTGCAACTGTGACAAATCCTCAATGATCAATCAAATCAAATTCCTTCTTGACAAACGTCATAAGTTGCTTAAATGAAACCAACTACAGAGCAACAGATCTCAAACTTAATTTTTTTTTTTATTCTTTCTATGTTTTCACCTACTGAGCCGAGAAGAAAGTTTTTTTTACATTCTATGTTCTTATATTTAGCACCATACTTTTTTCCCATCAAATGTCTGATATTCATGTCTCTTCAAGTATTATTCCTACAATGTTTGGAATGCCTACATTTGTCACTCCATTGTCCAAAAATGAATCATGTTCTCAAGCGTTATTTAAAAAGGAAATCCAATAACAATTTCAAAAAAGATATCAGATCATAAAAATAAAAATATATGAAAAATTGCTTGTTAGAAATGAAAAGTCACAAAAAAGAAATTGTTTTAAATTTTAGTTCATAAATGAAAGTTAAAATTATCATTCTGTCAGAGTAAGGGCTAGGTATTAGTTTGTAAAAAAAATGAGTATTCATAAATGTTCATAAAAAATATATACTGTATTTTGTTTAAGTTCCTAATTATTTATACTTAATTGTAAAGAAATATTTGTTTATTGCTTAATTAGAAACTTAATTGCGTAAAAATATGACTTCAGAACAAGTAAATATAAGAAATGAAATTACTTAAAAGTAAAATATAAGAGCCATAATATTTTGAGGTGATCATAAATATTTAATTTTAAAAAATGGAAAATTATATTAAAATTATAAAGGGTACAATATGTAATAAATTGAATAATTTTATTTTTTAGCGTGAATAAATGACTATATATTCAACCAATTCTTTAATTAACAGATTTTTTTCATTTTCCTACTTTTTATTATATATGTATATATATGATCTAATTAAAATTACATCATTAATTTTATGGGGAACACATTTAATTCTTGTTTATTAGAAAAATGTTTAATTCAGATTTTAATTAATTTATTATAATCCTTAATTTTAATAAAAAATTAAGTCTAGTTTTTATTTATAAGATTTATCAAAGCTGTGTTTTTTTTTTTTTTTTTTTTTTTTTTTTTTTTTTTTTTTAAATAAAAAAATCATTAAATGTAAAAATGTTTCCCCAAAGGTAATTGGTTTTTCGAAATGAGTAATGAAATTCAATTTATTTCACTGTTGTATTCAAAATACAATTTTTTTAACAATTTTTATTTGGAATAGTAATTTTTTTATATGAAAAGAAAATAATTTGAAAATTACCTAACAAAATATAAAATTACTTAGGTGTGATAGTTTAGAATTTAAATATAATGCTTTTACAAGTGCAGGGATGATGCAAAATCCTATGTTTTTTTTCTTTCTTTTAATATTTTTTTTCTTGGTGATTTCATATTTACATTTATTATTTTTGACTGTAAAAACAAGCAAAAGAAATCCATAAAATATCTTGTGGATTGCACATTTTAATTAAAAATATAATTCTTCTCTGCTCAAATCTGACATGTTAGAAAAATAGCAATATCTGCTATTGTAAGACTAGCAATCAAGATTTAATTTCTGAGAGTGAGAATAAATGAAACAGCTCACTCATACATATATACAAATATAAACTACAACAATACAACATTTCTCCATTTGATTGTGGTTTATCCCTTTTTGGTGGATTGAAACCTAAAATAAATCATTAAATGACCATTTTTCAATTAATTTGACAGAAATTGGTGTCCCCTATATCACTGTTGCACTTGTTATCAATTTAACATTCATAAGTTTTCTAAAAAATATTATCTAACCCACAAGTTTCACTAGGTTCAAATTAGCCATTGCAAACTATCTTTGTATTGTCTTTTGAGATGATGACTTAGCAATTTCAAGTTAACATTGTGTGCATAAAATTTATTGTTTTCTCTGGAATTTAGTAAAGCATCTCTTTTGATATTCTAATATTTTGTTAATAGCTTCATACTACACAAAAGTTGAGTACATATATTTCAGATTATCAAATATGCAAGGATAATGTCAAAATAGTTAATAGCCTACATAGCAATAGAATAAACAGTTATATTAATTTTTTTGATTCTTTATAATAAATAAACAAATTATTGATTCAGTTATTAAGTACATGCTTTATTGATGCTAAGTCATCAAAATGCAAAACTGAATTTAGAAAACACAGTATAAACTTTGCTTGTGTCCTTTTATTTAAATATGAATAAAAACATCAAAATAATTTTTTTTTATTGTATTAAAATATAAAAAAGCAATATAAATAATGCATCTATTATACAACACAAAATAAAAGAGAACAATAATTAGAAGCCTATCAGCATTTTTTTTCTTTTGAAAAGAATTATGTTTTCATTTTAATCAATTACATTTTTTTTTTATTTATTTTCAATCAACTCATTATTTTATGTGTTTGGTTAAAATTAATATGATTGGTAAAAAAAATCTAATGTTTTGTTTGTTGTTATAACAGATGTTTCTAATTTTATTAGAAAATATCTGTGAAAGTCAGACAGTTAACTGGAAGAGAACTTTTATTTTCGTTTTCTGCCAGGGGTAGAGACACTAAGACGGGAGGGTTTTGTTCTGATTACTTGGAGGTAGCAGAAGCCCACTCCTGCTCATTATAAAACTAAATGTCTTTAAAAACATAGATAAATGTTTGAATTCATTGTTTGTGTGTTAATGTGAAATAAATGTTTCGTGTACCAATAATTTGTTTTATCTTATTCGACTATCCTGGAGATGACAGGATCATGAGAACATCACAATATCAATCTCTTGAATTTTACTTTTGTTGTATCTAATAAATTTATTTGTTACATCATATGCTTAAATTATCATTTACTTTTATCATTTCAAATTTCGGTTAAAATTACTATTTTTTCAAGAAGTAAATACAAATACAAATTACTTTATAATGGAATAAATTACAAGTTTTCATTTCTTAAAATTAACTGAATATTTCTAACAAATCTTTTTGTTATTTTATTTTAAACTAATAACAACATGAGTGAGTTCATCGAATTTATAAACAAAATTATAAAAAAATGCTCTGTTTATAAAGAAATCTAAATTTTTTTCATTATGATGTTAAATGTAAAGTATATTATATTAACAATGACATCTTACTTAATCTACTCAGGTTTAATGCATTTTAATCCTTGTATCACATGTGTCAAAATGAATTATAAATATCTAATTTTTTAACAATATGATACCAAGAAATTCTTCGACACATTTCTTTCATTTATTTCTTTTCAAATCTGAATTATTTATTATAGCTCAAAGTTTCCATTTTTTTTAAATTTATCTATAAATATTAATATATATATATATATATATATATATATATATATAATCTGGATTGAAAAATGAATCATGTTTTGTGATTAAAGGACCAGCAACAATTCCATGGTTAGGGAAATTTACCCACATGGGTCCACCTTCATTATCTCCAGAACTCTCTTCCTTTCCTGTTAAGCCATCAGGAAAACGTAGTTATGCTCAAAATTGTGTAGTTTGGATACGGCAATCTGGGCTTCAGGTAACACAAATATTTATTATTTATTTAAAAAATATATCTTATTAAAAAATTATATAATATTAAAAATTATATTAAAAAATATTAATTATATTAAAAAATATTAATAATATTAAAAAATTACAGTTAATATCTTATCTCAATGAAATAAATTTCATTAAAAATTAAAAAATTTTTACAAGTTTTGTATTTATTATTGATTTTTTAATTAGATGCATTAAAGTATATCTTGTAATAAAAGTCATAAAGTAGTAATAAAATGTATTAAATTATACTTTTTTACATTTACAAGTAGTAATCCTTAGAAAAAAAAGTGATGATATTTGTATGTTAAGAGATTAAACATTTTATTCCTGAGGAGAATAATATACTGTTGAGTTTTTTACTGAGATTTTCATAAAAGAAAAATAATTAATAGTTAAAATTCCTTTAACTCTTCATTAGCAGCTGTTTTTATCATATAAAATTATATTTTTAATTCCAAAATTCATTTTTTTACTTTAAAAGATGTTTTAAAATGTTTATTTTTCTTATAAGGTTGTTTCTTTTAAACTTTTTTAACTTTAAGAAAAGAGTAAAATGTGTAAAACCAGTATTTATTTACTTAGTCCTTATTAAATAATAATGTTCATTCAAGATTTTCTCTTGAGTAATAAGAGTTGTCCTCAATGTTTAAAATGCCATTTATCATTTTAAACATATCTTGTAATGAATATGTGTTTTGCATATGAAAGATCTGAATTTGTATTCAATTAAGTTATTGGCAATATTAGTAACATTTTACTTCTAATAAAAATACAAAAATAGACAATAATTATAAAAAATTATTGCTTCTAACCCAAATTAAGACAAATTCTTGAATGTATTTAAATATACTTTTTGTTTGCAAATATATTTTGTTTTGATATTTTTATTTAATTTTGAATTATCAAATATAATTAACATGATATTTACTGATATTTATTAAATTGATATTTTTAAATTTTTGTATGTTATTTTAAAATTAGAAGTCCAGCGATTTTTGTTATTTAATGCAGTCTTTAGGGAAAATGTTTTTAATTTTTTAAATATATTTTAGTAAAATAAATTATTTTTTACTAATAATAAATTGTAGTTTTGAATAAGGAAAAAATTATGCATTATGTTTTCTATCTTTGCACAGACTAAATCAAATAAATGGTCAATGTTGGTAATGACACTTAAATTTCAAAAGTATGTGAATTATTTTTAAAGATTTGTTATTTAGAAAATTTACAATGTTTCTGCATAAAAAATGTTTTCTTTAAGAAAAATTAACAATTAGTATCTTAAATTAAAATAATCATCCAAAACTTTGTTTTTAAAAATATGTTAAGGTCATTACCTGATTATAAGCTATCTTTATTTATTTTAGGCTAGCATTATGTACTACTAATTTACATTATAAAATCAGATATTAAGATCATAGTTTCACTGAGCTAGAGATATGTTTTATCAGAATTCTTTGTCTAAAATTCTTAATTTTTAAATTAGGCCATAGATTATGTACATACATACATCTAAAGTTTGTACTAAACAAGAAGGTAAATGCTTTTCATTTTAAATCTTCAATTCAATAATTCATTGGTTCATTTCTAATCTCTGGTGTTAATGTTATAGCAATATATATATATTATGTTGAGAACCCTTGTTAAAGTGAAAGTTTCTGTCAAACTAAGCATCAAGTACATAAAGGATTGTCGATGAGAGATATAAAGAACCTCAGTAAAAATTTCTTGAAGAAATTTATTGAAATATCTTAAGAATAATAAAAGAATTCACTATGATAAAAAGAATTAAAAACAAACAGGGTTTTTTTTTTAAATATGATAAAGTACTGAGCATTTTTGTATTTCTTATAATATCTAATAAAATATATATCCTTTTATTATTTTGAAGAGAAAAAATTGTTAATATAGTGTAAAAAGTGATATGATATATTTATTGATTTATTTTTTAAATTATGTTCTCATTAAATTTCTATTTAATTCAAATTTAATATTTCATTTTCAAACCACTTATGAAATCTTGGTTTGATGAATTTTTTTACATTTTCTTACACTTTTAATAAAATATAGTAAGATGGAAAAAAATTTATATTGAATAGGAATATATTTAATTATTTTTATGTTATGCGGCTTAGAAAATGTCACTGGCTATGATGATTCTATTAAAAGTTTCAGAGTTTAAACAAAATTTAGCATAGAAAATTGAAAAAATAATTTTCCCTTTGTAACCATTTATCGAGTGTTTAAAAAAAAACAATGTTATAAACAAAAATATTCTTAAAAACCTAAATAAAAAAAAACTATTCCTTTAAGATATTTCAATTTACAAGTAAACTAAAATCATTCTTGATTTTAATTACAGTACTAGCTATACATTTTTAGTTTGTGAAAGTTGTTTTAATTTACATAACTGAATTTTCTTGTATAAAATGTTTAATTATTTGTATTGCTCTTTTCTGTAGAAATATTTTTGAAAATTTCTTCAGTATTGTCTCAAAAATATAAACACATCTAAAAAGAAATCCCAAAACTGAATTTTTAATAATCTGTTTTAGCTGGGAATAAAGTATTAAAAAATAATCTTTTGATAAATTGTCTTAATACTACATTTAATTATTATTAAAATCATTTATTGTAAGACAATCTATAATCTTTAGGAAAATAGTCAAAAGTTTATTTTTTGTAAGATTTTGTTCATATTTGATTTTATTAAAAGTATTAAATTGTCTTGTTAAATTAATTGTTTATAGATCTTAATTTTTAAATGCGGTTCAATTTATTCTAATTTTAGCTGTATTAACTATTTTTATTAATACAAGATTTTTATCATCATATATCATTTACAGTACATCACCTATTATCCCTTTTATTTACAGTTTAGAATTAAGTTGAAAGATTTTCTTATTTTTTGTTCATCCAATTTTGTATTATTCTTTAATTTATTTTATATATTAGCAACTTTGGTGATAATGTTTTATTAATTATCTGATAAATTAGTTGTTGGTTTATTTAAATATTTTATAGGCTGATATTCAGAAAATTCTTAGGCATGCAAGAAAGCTACCAGAAAAAACACAAAATTTTTACAAAGTATGTATTATTAATTTCATAACAAATCAAGAAAGTTTATTTTGATAAAAACAGAATAATATGTAATTCATGAAATTGTTGAAATATGTACCATATTTTTTATTTATAATTTATGATGTACCAAATAGTATACTAATAAAAATTATCCAGTTTTTTTCTTTTCATGAAAGATATTGAATGGTATGCCAACTGGCCTTTTTGATTCAACAATTTCTGTATTTGAACCATACCTGGGGCATGGATGTTTGGAATTCACTTTAAATTGTTGGCTCTTGTCTAAATTAGCCTTCCATGCAGAAAAAGAACTGTTGAGTGACAAACTCTCCTTGAGAAACAGTTATAAATCAAAAGAGATTTTGGATGCAGAAGAAAACAAAAATGTATATGATCTCTAACACTTAAAAATCATTTCGTATGTATGTACATTACATATATATACAATACATCACACACTTTGACCATAGATACTCTATAAAGTAATTTAACACTTAACTGATGTTTCCTGAAGCATGTGATAGCATATTTTTTTCAAATTTAAATAGTGAAAAAAAATTTATTTTATCAAGGATCAAGAAAAATGCTGCTTTATTTTTCCAGGTAAAAGATGCACTATTTTGCAATCAAATATATCTAGATGAACTTAAAAGTATGGGAAAAGGCAACACATTTTGCATACAAAAAAGAACATTTAATGTATAGCTCTTTATCATCTAGAGTTCATTTCTTGAATTACTAATGTGATGAAACTCCTCTGTAAGAGACATTTTTGATGTCATTAAAAGCATTCACGTGGAAGTCAAACTTTATTCAACTATTTATGATTTGCAATCTTTTTAATAGCAGGGCTATGAAGTAATGCCAAAATAAAATCAATTTAGTCAAAAGCACTTTTGTTATCTATAATATTGAGTTGTTGACATTTTTAAGTTAAATCCAGTCAAAATGAAATGTTATAATTGTTCGAATATTCTTTTACAGAATAGACAAATCTTCACAATTGTAAATAAATATTGTTTGAGCATGTAATTCAAACCCTTCACCAAACAATTAGGGTTATAATTAATGATTTATTTAAAATCACATTTTAGTTCAAATTATCATATTTATAACAACCTCAGCTTTAACACTTCTGTAATTGTTAC
This sequence comes from Latrodectus geometricus, assembly GCA_026290005.1. Taxonomy (NCBI): domain Eukaryota; kingdom Metazoa; phylum Arthropoda; class Arachnida; order Araneae; family Theridiidae; genus Latrodectus; species Latrodectus geometricus. The sequence continues at coordinate 585,112 of JAPDSC010042304.1, forward strand.
AAAACAATTGCACACGAAATATTCCCAGTGCTTTATCTTTCTGTTCATTTCAGTCTGGATATCTGTAATGGCTTAGCATCTACTTTAAACAATTGTTGGTCCTGATCTAATAAACCCTCATATGTAAAAAATGATCATTGAATAACAAACATATCAACAAATTCTTTCAAGAAATAATTTTAAACTATCTTAATTTTTAATGCTGTGTTTTATATGTTTTTATGTATGTAATTTTCATATAAAGTTCCTATGTATTGTTTTAAATGAAAATCACATACTCAAGAACTCCTCTAAAATTTATTTATACATTAACTATTTCCAGTAGAATTGAGCTTTGTTCTTGATTTATTAATTTCTGATTTCTTTTTGGTTTTTACGATCCATTCCCAAATTTAGATGTGGCTTTAGCAAGAATGAAGAAAAAGAATCTGTTTTTCCCTTCTCTTAGTTTTCACAGAAATCTATATGAATTTTGTTATCATTTGTTTCAATGGGAGTTTTTTAAAAGAAATGGTTTGCACAATTTTATTTCTCTATGAGAGCTTTAAAGAAGAGCTTATATATTATATGAGCTTTTCCCAATATTATTGGAGAAAGAAGATTAAAACTGACATCTGAGAATTTCACTAAGCATGTTCAACGATTCACATCATTTAGAAAAATCGTAAAAAAAAACTGTAATTGCTTTTTAATTAAAGACCAATAACATTTCCAAGTATATTCAACAATATTTAGGTGAAGCATATCTCAAATGTTTTACAATACATTAATCCTCTTTTGGGAGTAAAATATGAAAGAGTTAACAAAATGGAAAAATTAATTTTTTTCATTCTATTAGTCAGATAGATCACTTAAAAATTCACAATTGTAAATAATAAAAAACTGTATCGAGACCAAAAGTTTTGTCAGAGATGTTTTTTTGTGTATATCTGATATCAGGCTAATTGAAACTCCAAGAAGGATATACAGATCAAGAAATATTTAATACAGTTGAAAATATATTTTTTTCATTCGATTCCAGACAAAAATTTTAAGTGGAAAAATGTATTGGTGAAAGCTTTTCAAGGATTGTTTAATAGTTTTGATGTTTGCAATCATGGATGATATTAAAAGGGAACTTTTACTATTAATGGTAAAACTTATAGACCAAGTTGTTAAAAACAATGTTAAGAATTCCTGTTAGGTGCATGGGCAACAGAAAAGTTTAAATGATATCTTCTTTCCAATCAGAATCGCTCATTATTAATGAAAATTACAAAGAATTTTTCTAATACACAGTTGCTCAAGTGGTACCATTTAAAATGCAAGTCCTGTCCAATATTTTAGATTATATTGATCAGAAGAAAAATTTATTAATATTTTTTCTAGATGTTAATCTTCTTGTTGTAAAAGGTCAACATGCAGAATTTACTTCAGAACTGCAAGAATCAAGTGATTTAAATAACTTGGAAAATCAATAATACCTCAGTATACTGATAGATTCAAAAGAGTGGGTGAAAATATTTTAACTCTAATATCACAACTGATGTTAGCTAGTAAAATTTAACATCCAATCATAATTTATGTATTCTTGTTTTTATATTATACGCTGATTTTTTGGAACGAATAATTAAATATATACAGTTTTAAGAGTGAATAATTAAAAGTAGTTTTATATATACTAACATATAAACCTGAAGGAAGCAGTGGTTTTTAAAACTAGACCTATGTATCATAAATGTAATTCATTCTTTTATAAGTAGATTGATATCCCATTTACAGTTTTTGATTAAAGAAGTCTAAAAATAAAAAAATTTCAAACTGGAAAATATTTTAAAAGTATAAGTTTACATTTTTGTCCTCTTTCCTTCAATTAATTCTCACATGCTCCACAAGATGGTATTGCATTAAACCATTGTTATTCAATTACTGCAGCATAAATTATTTCAGATTACTTTACTAATGAATTCTATGCTAGTATATATTAATAAACTTAATATCAAACAAATGTGTCGATATTTTTCTTTCTTTAGATTGCTTTTGCTTTATGTACTTATAGTGTAAATAGTATTACATTGAAATAAATTACTTTTAGGAATTAAATAGGTTAAGAAGAGCTGCTTTGTCTTTTGGATTTCATGAACTTCTTGAAGGAATGGCAACGATTTTAGATCGAGAATGTACATTACTCCCAGGAGCAGCACATCCTGATGCTGCTCTTCAGTTGACTCACTGTGCAAGTGCATTGAGAAATAACAGTAAAGATTACAACACTCCTGTCCTACCTTTAAGGTCAAAATTTTCAATGGATGAATAATACTGTATAAAATTTCGAAATGAAGAAAGTTCTAATAAAAAAAATATTTGTATAAAGTTTTAATAAATTTTGACATGAATTTACTTTGAGTCATTAGAAAGTTAAAATTCTTTTATTAATTAGTTATTTTGAGCTAAAATGTCCCCCAATAGAATTGTGTGTGAGAAAGCATTATTTCAAAATAAAAACTTTTAAACAGATTCAAGTATTTGTGGCATAGGTAGGATAATATTTTGTCAAATAAAGATTCCTAGATTAGTGTTGAACAATGTAAAATACTTTCTGATTTTTGTGTTCATATTTGTGAAAACAATTCACTTAAACATCTATTGTTGATGTTGTTTAAGTCTTTCATCTGTTAGGTCCTCTTTTATTGAATCTCCTCGTTATATAATATTTGCTTGTGGATATCATGCTATGAAAAAGTAGAATGATAGCCATGGTGGGCCCTGACCTTTCTCAGTAATCCATACACCTTGGTGTCAATGCTCAATTGGTGTCACTATAATTTTGATAAAGTAGTCTATTTTATCGAAAATATTGTTACACTCGAAAAACTATTTTTTATTTTACATTTGTGACATTTAATTTTCAAAAACTTCTTATTGGCTATTTCTGTTATAATATTTTAAATATCACTTTGTCATAAACTGAGAATGTTAAGTTTTTGTAAGAATATAATAAAAAAAATACTAGTTTAGGATATTTATAAATTTGCTGTATTTTTAATTTAGCAAGGTAATAAGTATTACTAAGATATTTGAGCTCTCCTCTATGAGGATTGAGGATTATATAAAAATAAAAACTGCCTGTCACTTAAAACTGAAATTGCAAAACATTAGATTCTCATAAATGGAGTGTTTATGATTTTATTTAAGTATTACTTTGAAAATAGTTTTTTTAATATGTTAGTTGATAATTGAAATTCAAAGCATGTTGATTTTCTATAAAAAATATTTTGTGTTTTCAATGTCTAATTTTAGAATTTTATGTTTTGTATAGAAGTTTCAAAGTACATATATATTAATTTTCAAACATTAGAAATATAAAATTGATTATTCAAAATGGCCACAGAATGTTTTAATTTTTTTTTTTTTTTTTTTTTTTTATTCTAATGGGAAGGCATTACAAAAGAAAGGTAGAATACAAGTAAAAATTCGAAAAAGAAACTACAGATGACTTAATGTATAGAAATTGAGAGAAGTCATTGCCTCAAATGTTCTCTGGCTATCCACAATAATGCAGAGTCGCCATGAAGTGACAAACTACGATGGAGGTGGGCTCAATTCATTAGTTCAGTTATATTACAAAGAGGTTTGTTTAGTTGGTCAAAGATCCCTATTATGAAAATGCCTTCCTAAGTAGTCGTGACCCATCCAAAGATGGAACTGTGTAACGTTTCACAACATGGACTGCTGAAATGGCTAGAAAAGATCGTCAACTTACCACAGTTTTGACTGCAAGTGGTTAAGTAGCTGCACTTAAAAATTTTTTAAATATTATTTGTTTAGTTAACAGCTTAATGGAATGATAAGATATTATTGAGCATCTTGACTGAAGCAATTTTGCATTTCTTCTATCATCGTCCTATTTGTTGCAGTTTATTCCATAATGGCCAAGAATCCACTGAAGCACCACATGCTTCTTTTTCAAAATTAACTTTCTCTAATACTCCGACATTGATGGATTTCTGCTTGGGATTCAGGGAACAAAAGTACTCTAAATTTATCTTCAAGTACTAATAGCTGATTTTCTATTAGCAATTCTGAGACAGCCATCTCAAGATAGTGGATTTCTAATGGTAGAGCAACTCTGATGGCAGCCATTTCTCCATCGAAAAATGTTTTGTATTTTCTCCATAGAGGCATAAAAAAAGTAAAGGCTCGAGAAGACTCCAGACCTGCAGTCATATAATCATCAAATAAGAATCCATTTGTATAGACATGCAGCCCTTCGGGAACTAGGTACTTGTTAATCGCCTCAGGGGCACAACACATCTACAGAGGTATCTCTTGTACAAAGTAATCCCATGATACAAATTTATTTTAGTTTACCATTTCTAATGGATTTAATTATGGCACAATTTTCTGAATATTGTCAGGTAATACATAATTTCAGTTAGTTTGAACAGACTGGACGAACCCATTTTGGGTTTTCAAATTTCTACTATCAACTGAGTAATTCATTGATCACCCATTCGAATTAATTTCTCCAGAAGTAAGATGTTTTCTTTAATAAATTTATTTTTTGTCGTTAGTAACATAGCATCAATCAGTGTTGATTTAACAGCTCCGATTATGAATATTAGTGATTGTTTTTGTAGTTTCGAAATTCTATAAAACATGACTGCTATTATAAGTGGTTAGCAATAGTAAGTAATTAAAGGTTCTATAAAAGTTTTGTTGGTAATATTCATAACTGATCTATAATTTCCCCTGATGGAACTCACCAGATGCTTTAATATATTTATCATATTTCAGAAATATTTCGATATTTATTCTATGTGACTTCCAGTTTTATTTGTAGTCTAAGGTCACTCCTTAGTAATTTAACTTATAAAGGTGTGGGTAAATCGTTTCTTTTCTAGATTTGAGTTCAGGGGAAAATCCTCGATATGTAAAGCGGAAAAGAATGAACAGCAGTCTTCCAAATATGTGATCATGTTATTTTTGGTACACCATATTGGAAGTATATTAAGTGCAAGATTTAGTCTATGCTTTATATTAGAAATAATCTTTTGATTTGGGTTTTTAACTCCAATGGAAAGATCATTGGCAAATAGCAGATAATGGACATCCTCTTTAGTCTTTAAGGCAGGAATTAAGACCTATGCTTATTAAATCACTGTAACTGTCACTTGAGATAGTCCAGTTTACAAATTCAAGAGATTCATTTCCATATCTGACACCGAAAATGCATTGGTCTCTAAATTATTTTATCCATGTAAGTATATTACTTCAAATCCTAATAAGTAGTTTTTTATAGTTTCTCCATATCATATCGTTTGTGTCCTTAAAATCAATATAAACTATTGTCAAGATGTTGCACTGTTTCAATGCATCCTTAACAACTTGCCTGAATAATCTAACTTGATCTGTAGAACAATTTCTTCGAAAACCAGCCTGTTCTCTACCCATTGTCTTTTAAATATCATGTTTAATCTGTTTGATTAATCTTTTGTGTTTTAATCTTTATTCATGACAGGGATAACCACAGCTCTTGAACTGCACTGGCACAAATCCTGCACTCAGATAATATTGGATGTATAAAAAGTTTATAGAAAATCATAAATATTGAATACATATACTTTTTGCTTAAAAAATTCTGCATGTTTTCATCTTTTGCAAACTTTTTAACACTCAAGTGCTGATTTCAATTATTCCATTGTAAAATTAACAGTAAAAACACCCGGAAACACACAAGAGTTTAAAAAAAAATCTAGCTCCGTTTCTCTATATTCCTTTTTTTCTTGACATCTTTCGGGAGAATGTTCTGTTTTTGTGCAAGTTTAGCCAAAAATATGCATACAACTTACCTTAGTTTTCTCTGAAGTTACTCTTTCCATTGAATAAGGGTAGATCTTTTACTTCTTGAAGAAGTTGATGAAAAGTTATAAATTCTCAAATTATCCTGCTTAAAATTAATATTAGATGTGAAATCTTTATGTTTAGCTTCCAACAAAGTTTCAATGCATCCTTAACAAAGGATAAAATAAGTTTTCCTAAAAACTGACATTTCTTCACGAGGTGCTTTACATATTAAATTATGCAAATTAATGTTTGTATGTTAAACAATAACGTTACATTCATTTTGCAAAACCAAATTATATTATAAATTAGCACAATAGTACATGCTTTTAGAGATAATTCATTGGCCTAATAGTGGTTTAGAAAATACTTATTGTATGCACTTGTCATAACATTAAAAGAATCAAATGTTTTGCAAAATGCTCTGTTAGAGGGTATTATAATCAGGTCTTCAAATAGTAATTTTTTTCGGAATGAATTGTTCAACTAAAAAAATATATAGTTTCCGAATATAAAAAATATATCGAATGTATAATTTTGTATCTATAATAAAAATTTTATTAAATTTTACCCTTTCTTTAATAGGTACCCTATGTGAATTCTATGCAATTAACCAGCAAGTACAATACGAGTGGTGAGCATTACTTTTGTTATCCATATCAAAATCGCATTTTGACTGCTAAGGTCATCATTGTGTGTACTCTCATTGCTTGACGTTTATTGTAGACTTGGCCTTACAATAATTACTAAAAAATATTTGGATAACTTTATTTTTATTTATCCAAGATATATTAATTAGAAGGTATTATATGAAAATAGCTTCTAAATATTAATATCTCTTCTAAAATGTTGGCTCGGAGAATAAATTTCTAACCTGAAAACACCCTTGAAGTTAGGAAGCCCCAAAATCACCATTGCAATCTTACACAAGTGCAAATAGGTAATTTTATTCTCTTCCTAGAAATCTAAAATATTCTTTTACATCGATCCTTTGTCCATTTTCAAAATTTTTTCAAATGAAAATATCAATCTCGGTAAAAATAGGGGGATTCATGTGTTGTTATTCCCAATTCTTTACACTTTAGTGTCTAAATCAATGATTTTCAACCTTTTTATGCTGCGGCACACAAAGAAAAAGATAAGTTTAGAAGTTTACTTTCCAATAATTTATTGTGTAAAATAAAACATAATATGTACTGCAAAAACAACAGTACATTAATTGCATAATAAATAAGGATACTTTTAATGAGAAATTTCAGCTAGATGATTTTTGATAATTTCATTTATATTTGGTTCTACAATTGACACACAATGCTACTCTCATACTGTCATCTATATTCAAATCTCAATCCCCTTTTCATTTTTATATTGGTCAATACTAAAAACTCTGAATTCACACAAATACTATGTAGAAAACTGTCATTTCTTGATGTGGGGCAAATATTTCACTTCATGAAAGGTCACAGTTATCAAAGATAAAGTTTTTATAATTATAAGAAATATGGTACTTAACTATAAAAATTACTGTACTTTGATTTAAGCAAGTTTTACTCTTGATTTTTTTAAAATTTGGCGGCAAAGGAGTTCAGAATCACAGCTTTAAATTGACTGCATTTTCACAGATTTCAGTAGACTGTGACCTTGAACACAATCGAAATGTATTTTTCCAAAATTTGTTTTAGTTCTAAATATTATTTAAACGTTCCATAGCCTGTACCTTTTGCCATGTAAAAAGCAAGATTTGATAATGTGGCTCCAGATAAATTGCTCATACTGAATTACTTTCTAATAGCAATGCTTCCCTGTTAGATAATTGATTTAGCAGATATTATACATATAATATCTGCTAAAAAAAATTTAATTTCATAACTTTATTTTTCAATGGGTACAAATTGCTTAAAGTTAATTCTTCGTTTTGCAATTTCAAAGATGCCACATTTGCAGTTTGCAAAATAATTTTAATTACTTTCTGCTAAAGATGAGCTAAAATTCTTTCAGCCTCAGGACTTAAAAAGGCATCACGGGCACAAAACAAAAGAACAGTGAACCAGTTGAGATATACATTATTTTTAATTTATTCTTTACAACTTACTTCTAGTTGATTATTGTACAAACATTCCATGAATTAATACTGACTACCACTAGCCTTCTGATATATCTCTATAAAATAGACACATATTAACATTCCAATAAGGTTGTGCCACACTAGATACTTTCTGACTATTATCTGGAGTGGGTGGACTATTGGGTCACGAGCTAGTCTCATGATCACCTTCATTCATGATTAGGGATGAAATAAGTATGTGAATTATAAAAATAGAATCGGCAATCGCCCCTGAATATCTTGGCAGTCAACTGGTCAATCACATGCTAAAATGTAAAATACAATTTAGACTATTTTTCTTTAAAAAAAAATACACACACTCACACTTTTAATTTATTCAAGTAGTTTCATGTGAAACAAAACAGAAAATCTTGAAGCCAATGCATATGTGAGGATAATTAAATGATTGATATTAAATTAGAAAATATTGATAATTTATTCAGAACAAAATGATTGAAGGTATATTGAACCGAAATAAATCAATATTTTTCTAATTTTTGTCCCTACTAAAAATAAAAGATTTTCCTAGTTCAATTCTAAGACCTCATTAGAACTACAAATTTGTATAAAGTATACTCAATATATGAAAATAAGATACCAATAAAGGACAAGATAAGTTTATTATGGAATAAAACAAAAGGTACACACATAACATAGTAATATGTAGAATGCAGTATATTGTTTGACTAAAGAGTTGAAATTGATAGTTAATCAAGGTGATTTACTCCACTTCTCTCGCCTATTAGATTCTTCAGCATCATCTTTGTCATAACTACGGCTACGTGAGCGACTTTCACCTTTACTTCTCCTGGAATCAGGTGAACCACCAGGACTGCGGCTAGAATTTTTATGACCATTTTCAAAATCTGCCTCTGCTTGCTAAAAGAGAAACACATATTTGAGGATATGAATTCTTACCATTTCTTATAAGACTAGATAATGACAAAAATGTAGTAAATATTTGGAAACATAAAAATTATTTACATTTTATCACTTTTAAAAATTTAAAAAAAAAAAAAAACAACACTTCTACAATAAATTCAATTAAAAACCATTACCAACAGTTTTTCCCCCCTTTACACAACAACTAATGTTACTTATTTAATCCAATGAACAAATTTTTTTGGATAAACAGTGCATAAGTAGTAATAAGAATTCAAATTAATACTAATTGTTAAAACAGCATTCTAAATAAGAAATCAAATACATGCAGAATCCATTTTACTAAATTCTTTAAACTTTCAATTTTTTTTTATAATTTAAAAAGCTATTATATTTTTTAACTTAATACAAAGCTGATATTAGTTTATATTGAATCCTATAACTTGTATAATTATATTAACACATAGAGTACTAACCTCTCCAGGAGAAGAACTACCTCGCTTTTGAACATGTTTACGTTCTTCACTTCTGCTGCGAGAACGACTTAAAACCCTGCTTCTACTTCTACTGTGGGTTTGTCGATGATCAGGACTTTTGGCCTGGCTAATACTTCGACTGCGCTTCTTTTTATCTGTTGGGCTTTTCTCCTTTGTACTCCTAGAATGAGATTTTCTAGGAGAGATACTCCTGCTCTTGTCTCTACTAGTACTTCGACCCTTTTGATTCGGTGAAGGACTGCGACTTGCAGATCGGCTTACGCGTTTTTTTGGAGGGGGGCTACCACTGACAGATTTGCTGGCCGGACGTCTGCGTGAAACTGGGCTCCGACTATTTGACTTGGTGCGTCTTTTACGTGGAGGACTGCGGCTCACTGATTTACTCGAGCTGCGTCTTGAGGTGTCTTTCCTGGATTTCTCAACACTTCTTGATCTACAAATACATAAAGTAATTTTTCTTCTAAGCATAAATATATGGTTAAGTCACAATATCAATTAAAATCTATACAATGCATTTAACTTTTGTTTAGAAAGCAAAAAATTTATTTCATAATCCAAAACTTTTTTTTTTAATCAAATTAGATGAATCACTATTCTTTATTAAGTTTTTTGTCTTAATGATGTAACTTCAGAATTTTCTAATTGATAAATCAGGAAACACAGCAATGAAAAATCACACAAGTTGAAAAGTGAGAATAAAATAGGAAGTTATAGAATAATTTAAAGACAATTTTCAAATACAATTTTGATACCTTAAAATTCATTCTTAAAGTTTGTCTAAATTTTGGTTTTCATGGTAATTTTTTAAAAACAAGAGCTTATTCAACAAAGACCTTCAATGTTAAACATTATAAGCATCTATACTTGAAGTGGGAATCTAAATCATAAACTGTTAAGGACAAGCAATTAACCATTCAATAATTGTATAAGTATTTCAAATGAATACTTGACACTAAATTTTAAATAAATACCAATGAGTTTTTTTTTTCTCCTTCTCTTGGTGAATTTTTTAGAAGCATAGAATAAAAGAGATTCCTGACAAATTAACTTGTTAATTAAGAATAAGAAACTAACATCCAATTTGGTTCTTACAAGTTATCTTTCGACAAAAAAGTTAAACCTTTAACTATGTAAACAAGTAAAAATATTTTCTGCTTGATTGATTTCTCTCATGAAGATAGCAGCCAGCTCTGCAAATGTGATATAACTTATCATAACATATAATGAATAAATTACAACAGATCAAGACAACATTAAACAAATTTGTAGAAAAGCAGAACAAAAATTCTTAATATACAGCCTAAACTAAGAAATTTGGGGATTGATAATCCAAGCAATTTACCCATGACTTAAATCAAGAGAAAATAAATCAAAACTTCCATTTAACTCTCACCTTGATCGGGAGCTAGCTGGTGTAGGGCTCCTCTTCTTAGGGCGTTTTGATCGGTTATAACTTGGAGAATGAACTTGACTAGGGGTTCTACGCCTTCCCCAGCGTCCTCGAGAAGAACTCCGACTTCTACTGGAACTATATCTGAAATATTCATTATACAATTCATTAAATTCTATGATGTATTTTAAAATTAATATTGCTGCACCAAATTTATGAATGAAAACTATTATGCAAAACTGTAATAGTTGAAAAAAATCCATTCATATTGTTTGCATAATTTAATTTGCAGCAATAAAGTTGATATTAAATATAGAACTGCATAAAATTTCCTATGATCAACAATGCATTAAAATTACCAATATAGCATCAGATGGCCCCTGTGCATTAATTCATCATTGAAATATATGATAAATGCACTTTATTATTTAGTGCAGCACTTTTCACATCATATGCTAAATATTTGTATAAAAAATGAAATACTAACAATGAAATAGATAAAGCATCAGATGGCCCCTGTGCATGAATTCATCACTGAATTAATCAGATATACACTTTAAAACAGCACTTTTCTCATCATATGCAAAATGCTTTAAAAAAAAGCATTTTTTAAATAAAAATTACAAAAGCCATATGAATAAATTTTTTTAACTATTTTCCTCACTAAATAAATGTATATTAACTGATTAGAAACAGGTATTATTTTGCCATACAGAAAGAAATTTATTAATAAAAATGTATTTCAATAATATTTCTCATTACAAATTATTTACTAAGAAAATGTTTATGTTAAATGTAAAAAAATAAATAAATAAAACATTTAATACATACAAAAATGACTATCTTTAATTTCTTTAGATACACAATTCAAATAAAATTTCCCATACAGAAAATTTTAAGTCTCAAACAGATAAAATCAGGTTTTATTAAAAGCGTATTAAGGAATTTAAATTAAGAATTTGTTGGTAAAGACTATTTTGAACTGAAATACAAAAATGACATTAGCAAATGAACAGATTTAGCTAAAGCTTATAGAGGGGCTGTGTGATTAGAAAATTCTTATTTTACGCAGAATGCCTTGTAAACTTTAATCAAGTATGACGTTACTGCTACTTTTGTTAAAGCAAAGTAAGCTTCCTTTCATATGTGAAGTCAACAGTTCAATAATTTCATAGAATTATTACAATAATGCAGCTAAACTTTAGTTAGATTTCTCTAAAAATATTTGCAAGAATATGATAGATAATTAAAATTTGTAGTCATTAAAATTCTTCATAACTTTAAAGACAATACAAGAGTGAAAATGATAAATTTGATTTTAATATTATATATAATTTGATATTTAATGAGTTTAAAAATAAAAGGAACAAAATGAGAAAATTAAAAGTATAAAAAAATTAAAGCCTGTCACACTATAATGTAGTTGCTAAAATTATTTAAATAAATTAAAATAATGAATTCCAATATTTTACTAAAGAATTTATACATTTATTTCAAACTGTCTTAAATATTAAAAAACTATTTCTTTTTAAATTTGAATTAATAAAGATATTTATAAAATATTTCAGAAGACCATTTGAAATATACATAAAGCCACATGATTAAAGACACATTTAATATAAAATACCTATTATTATATTAATGTGTGCATTTTTACCTATAAGTATTTAAAACATACATTGTCAGATATATAAATCTGCATAGGTGTAACTTAGAAACTTTACTTTCAAGTAAATAATGCTCTTATGATTTTAAAAGATCTATATTCATCAGTAGATTTTAGAATGCCCATCCTAGGACTTCATAAGATCTAAGATCATATGTAGTACTAGGATGCGCATTCTTAACACAAAAGATATTATTTTAAATTTCTATTTGGTTTCCATGGAACAAGATATAGCACAGCAATTTGGTGGAAAAGACTGATGAGGTTAAATTTGTGTGGAAGAGAAAATAATTCTCTATAAATAGAATAATCAAAAAATGAAATATAGGAAATAAATGAAATGGTCAAAGGATTCTATACTCCGCATCTGTTGTGTTTTGATGGAAATAAAGCTGAAAATTTTAAAAAAATTAAAACAAAGCTTTGAAATCAACCTGATTGCATATTAAACCAATAAAAAGAAATTGGAAGTGCAAGTATTATTTTATTTAATTGATGCTCTTGATATTTATAACTTTTAAGTTGACAAATGAGGAGAAAACGTATCTTGAAGAAATTTGAGGAATATTGTATCCTAAGAAGTAATGCTATGCACGATTAATGTAGTAAATATAGATGGTACTTTTCTTTTTTTAATTGATTTCAAGTAGTACATGACGATTTTGACCATTCTCCCTTTGCTCTTAAGAAATTAAGTGCAACACTTGTTTTTGCTAATCTAAAGGAAAGTTTCATAAAAGACAGATTGATTTATATCTGAAATTAGAAATAAATAATTTAGAAATAAATAATTAAAGGATAGGTTTATGTGTATGTGATCTTACTTTTGAAAATGTGTAAAGCTCATGAAATTGCAATAAATCAACTTAGAACTATTAACAATGAAAAAACTGTAAAAGCAATGCAAAGGAAAAAATTATAGCAGCATAGGCCCAAGAGAAAAATACGCTCGGATAATCAAAATAATTTAGTTGACTTGTTTTTATAATAAAAATGTTTGGGATCTAGTGCAGAATGAAATTAAAGTATGCAGAAAACACAGTAAGTCTCATTTAAAATATAATTGCTCTGCTTTTAATAAAATATGTAATATTAAAGAAAAAGAGAGAAGAAAAGAAAATTTTGCACAAAATGTTTAGATTCATAAAGAATATAAATACATTAAAAAAAATATGCACAATTTAGTTTTTGAATTTTATGTTGATAAATCGAAATTATTTTGGTGAATATTTTTTGGGGGGAAAAAATGAGAATTTTAAAGAAAATAAAGAACAGTAAGAAAAACTGAAAATAAATAGTTTTAAACATTAAAGTAAAATCAATAAATCAATACTGGTGGTCAATGCAATGTTCTCCCATATCATAAATTCAAAGAATTAAATTTAAAAGACTTAAAAAATCTAATAACGTTTCTTTTAATTATAATGATTCAAAAATAGAAGTAACAAAAAAATGTGATTTATTATGTGAAACTGTTAAAGGAATTCTAATGAATGAAACTTTCGAAACTGTATAATGTAATTTTGAAGTTTTGTGTGATTTAAAGTTTACCTACTTTAGTTAAATCTAATTTAATAAAAAGAGAATACAAACATTCTGTATCAAGTGAAAAAATTTAGTAATTTATTCATTGGGTTAAGATATTTAAAAGATTTCTGTTATTATATAAAACTAATATTTGATGTTAAAGGTAAAATAGAGATATGTAGGAAAGGTCCTTATAATTTAATACAGCCATAAGAAAAATGAATTATTGAGAATGGAAAACAAAAATATAAGGAAAATTGATGAGCCTACTGAAATTGTGAATTCATTATAGTTCATAAAATTGGTAGTAGTTTAAGAACCCCATTTTATTTAAAGGCTGTATTAACATTTAATAGAACATTTTTACTCGGCCACTTTCGAAGCTTTAGCTTTAAAAATGGCTGGAACTAAAGTTTTTAATATTTAAGGTGCTAACAAAAGTTTTTGGTAAAATCCATCAAAGGAAAAGCTAAATTAATGGCTTTTAATACAATTCTATTTGATTTTCATTAAACATGACAGATTAATGTATAATTAAGGTATATATACACATAGAAAATTCTTTTCTGATAATAAATTTGTCATATTTCACCAATTTGATTTTCAATACATATTGAAAATAAGTAATTTGTGATTCAACTTGAATAAAATATTTATCTTTAATTTCTTAAATTATAAGTTACTGTTAATATGATATTAAAGACAAATTAAAGTAAATTTTAAATAGTGAGTAAAGAAATTTAATTTACTATTTTAGAAGACTAATTAAATATAAAAATTGGGTCACAAACTTGAAGAGCAGGTTTCAATTAACATTTATTGAATAAGAAATAGACATTTCATCAACAGTTACAAAATTGAAGGGTATAATATAAACTTTGTGATTGAAGAATGTATGTTATAAACCTATTTAATCCATAAGTTCCTAAATCTTGAATTTCACAAAAACTTGTCTAAAATTTGGAGTATCTCCACCAGCAAAACTTATGATAAAACTTTGAAAGAAATGCTGTTTATGTTTTATAAAATAAATAAAAGAAGGCACCAAATCTCAGTTGATTTATTACAGCTATTTTTTAACAAATTTTTTTAGTTTGGTCCAATTATATTCAAATATTCAAAGCAAATTCGGTTCCTTGGAGAGATTACACAGATGATACTGACTATCATTTCACATTTTGCCTTGACCCGAGCTATTTCGCTCAGAAAATATTCAAGTTCATATATCATCACGTGAAAACGAAAATGCATAAGTTACACGGACTTTATACTTAAAGCTATAAAGAAAGCAAATAAAAATTGGCTGTAACATGTTAATATAAGGTGGAAAACAAAGCATGCACAATAAAAAGAAATATTCTATTCAGCGCACAGTTCAAAAATAATCCATTTCTTTTATTTAATTATTAATGAAACAAATATAGATTATTGTTAAAATATATCTATATAACCTAACCTTTTATTAAAAGTTAATAAAAAGTTTTTTCTGTACAATTTATTATATACAATTATTATATTTATTTAAAACAATTTTTTTATTTTATGTTATGTTATATTATCATGTTTATATTTTTGTCCATTTGGCCGTAGGTTATATAACACTTTCTTTTACTCAAAAATAAGTCTTGCAGACTATATATAGAAAATATGGTGTATGTGTAGCATATTTTTTGTGAAATTAATTATTTTCTGTCAAATTTTAAATGAAATTTTAACAAAACAGCAAATGACTAATTTTAACAAATCAGTTATAGAAAATTGTAATGCATCAATCTTAATTTAACTTGAATATTAGACTTATGCTACTATATTCTTTAAAATGAAGCAAAATCCACATAAAGCAATAAAGAAAATATAGCTAAAAATTTTCAGTGGTAAGGATTTTACTGAAAATTCCTTTTAAAAATAGTAGAAGTGAAAAAGTTCATATATATTTAAAATTTTGCTTTATTTCATTGAAAAAAACATAAAACATAAGCTAAGTTTCATACAAACATCTTCAATACTTAAGTTTAGAGATTTTGCAAAAAACAAAGCTTTAAGAAAATCACCTTTAAAATGTTGTTTCAACACACCAGAATGCTTCCCTGTACCTAGCCCTGAGTTGAGCTCTACCAGTTAAATAGAAGTAGGTAGCAGATAGTAGTTTTTCTAATTTAGAAGCATTGGCCAAGCAGTAAACCCCTGAATACTTGCCACCTCTAGAGGTACGATTTCACTTGGAGGACATTGCGAACACAATATAATTAATATGCCCTATACGACGGCTCTTTGGTTAAGTAAAGATTCAAACTTACTACCTTCCAGTAATGAGAATGACACCCTAACCAACCACATTGCCTCGTGCCTGCCTTTAAAATGTTAATTTTGCTAATGATAGCAATGATGTTGGCATTTTTTCCGAATGTATAGGATAAAAAATGGCATCATACTTATAGTCATCAATCAGCATATTATAAAGTAACATAAAAAAAGGACAGAAGTAAAATACTGTTTTTCTTTACTATTTATGGTTTGAAAATGCAACTTCCTGTTTCGATTTTCAAAAGACATGACATATTTTAAAATTCCAGTAACTTAACTTCTATTTGGCATACAAAAACAAGATTTTGAAAACTGTTTAAATTCTGATTATTAAAGTCACAAAAAAATTGACATGGTACTTGAAAATCAACTTTTTAACTTAGGCAGATATTTTAAAATGTTTTTATAAATGTGAGAGAATACTTATATTTGAAGAGAAAAAATTAAAACATTGCTCTTCCTAGTTGAAATATTTCTCTGCAGTATAAATTTTAGTAGTTCTAGTCACAAAGAAATATTATAAAAATAATCAACTTCAGTGCCTATTTATACACATTATTCCTTAATTTGTTTTTGAATTTTGATGTTTAAATTTTAATGTAATTTGAAAAACCATAGAAAATCAAGAAATAATTATTAACATTTGTATTAAAATTCAAATCATTTGATGCTTGAGTTGTTGAACTATTGTAATTATAGATTAATATATTTTAAATATTAACTCATTAGTTTACTTTAATGTACTTGTAATTGACTTTTTGCTTTATTAAATATATTTGCCAGATTTTCTATCTAAAACTGGAAAAGTACCTAGATAAAGGATTAGATCAAAAGTGTATTTTTCAAAGTAGAATTATTTAATTATTATACAGCTATTATTGTAATGTCAGAAAGAGCAATGCAAAAGACATTTCAAGCCATTTAAATTTCTACTATAAATATGAATCTTACCATTGATGATTAAACTAAATATTTGAATACTCTGATATCAGCTATTAAGAATAATGCACTAATATTTATTAAATACACCTTTGAAAAATTCAAATAATTTAAATAATTTGGCAGGATAATCAACAATGAAAAAGTTTTTAAAAAATAAAATTTGATAGCAGAATAGTGGCTGATGTGCTTGTCCCCTTTTTAGTAAAATGTTACCAAAAAGTGAAATTGCAAAGCATTATGGATGTGCTTGAACCAAAAGTTCTGCCTTTATAAAGGAATTAACATCAAACAAAAGGGAAAACTTCATTAAGCTCACCATTTTCTGCTGCATGTGAAGGCAATAATGATAGCAATTTGAAATTGTATCCAATTGTTGTAAACTTTTTCAATCTCATTCATAAGTCTATTTAAAGCTGCTTAATGTTATTTCCAATTGTATCAGGAGGTGCAATGGGGGAAAATATAAGAACTTTATTTTTAAACGACTTTGAACATTGTATAGTATTTGGTGCGACAAAGCAAGAAAATTAAATAGCTATTGTTTGCTTGTTATTTGATAAATCTTGCACCTGAGAGAGGTGCTGCTAGCTTACCAATTAATGTAAATGAAATTATATAATTGACATTTATTATTTAAATCAGAGTTCAAGAAAAATGTCTGAAAAAATTTCAAGAATTGTGTAATAAAGATACTCAGATCCTTCAACACATTTGCACACATCGGCTTTCACTACAAAAAGTCTTCTAAGATTCATAGATCAATGGGATCATCTTTTAAAATATTTTCATGATATGGTCAAAATGGAAATTCGATGTAAAATAGAGCCAGAGAATAGTATAAAAATTTTTTTTGATAAAGATGATAAATTGAAATCTCTAGAGAAGAGAAACTTTTCTTGTTCTTATATTCAATAATAAAGCTTATAGTCTGTTTTCGCCCCCCCCCCTTACAGTAAAGATGATTTTTGAAAAGTATAATGTTTTGTTACAGTCTAATCTCCACAAATTCATTAACTTTAAGATATCATGTATAACTTGCTGAAAAAACTATTAAATAAATTTATTAAGCCATCTATGATTCAAAGTATACCTTTATTTGAAAAGTGGATTATAATAATTCTTATAATAATCAAAAAGAATCATACTATTTCCTATGAATAAATCCCACATCTAATGTTGTGGGAACTTCATTTAAGGAAAGGAAAAAAAAAAAAAAATTCTGATTTTCTGAAATACTTTAAAGCTTCTTTTGTGATAATATTTTAAACAAATTTCCAATAAAACAGGATCTTTAGCATAATTTGCCAGATGTGGATAATGAACTAGGTTTTTAAAGATGGTGAATCTAAGGATTTGGCCTTGGATGAGATAAAAAATCAGCTTCTTCATACAAAGTGATGATCTATCCATGTTAAAAATTCAAAATGTAAGGTTATCAGTGGTTTCTGGTGGTATATTGGTGAAATTAGGAATATAGATAAAAGTGACAAATATGATAGAATACCTAAATTCATGTTATCTTTATTAGCGATACCCCATAGCAATGCAGAGAGAGAAAGAATTTTTGGTTTAGTAAAAAATAGAAATGAAATTAGTAACTTATCTATTAATTTAAAAAATTTGATTATTGTTTAATCTTTTTAAGTAATGGATTTTGTTAAGATCAAGAGTTTGTTAGAAAAAGTTAAAAAGCGGCTGTTAGGGCATTGAACTCTTCCAGTCTATAAAATATTAAAGAAAGTTATTTAACCAAGAAAAAATCTTATGGAGTTTTTAAATTTTTAACCAAGAATTTTAATTTTATTAATTATTGATGTGTTTTTAATTATTAACTTTATTTTATTCAAAAGTTATAGTAAATGTGTAATATAATTCTGTCCAGATAATTATTTTTATGATAAAATGATAGAAATAAATATTTCAACAAACTGCAATTTAGTGACATAATGGCATGCAAAATATTTCCTCTTATTTTTAAGTATTATTCTTAATATTCAAAAAGCACAAGTGGTGCTATGATATGAATGCATTCTAGATTCTATGAATTTAATATAACTGAAGATAAAATTTTAATTATTGAATGTTTAGTTACATTAAGTTCTTAAAATCTCTTATTTTAATTAATTAAAAATACAAAATTATATATAGTTAAGTAATTAATTTGATTAAATTAAGAAAATATATATGTGATGTATAATATTGACATGCTTAAAGTTTTACTGAATCATTTTTCTGAAAGTTGGCTAGTATGCTCCTGAACTGCTTTACTCCAAGAATACACCCAAAGCTTCTTTCATGCTATGCCAAAGTATGTGGGAATGATTACTGGAAAAAGTGAGAGCTTCACTTAACTATGGATATCACTTATATTTCATGAGGCTGCAATTTCAACCCTTTGATTTTTGTATGTGTTATCTGACAATAAAATTTTACTATAATATTAGTGGTCTTCCTTTGAGTTTCATTTTCAGTGGTCAGCAGTGCAGGTACAATTTTGAATTACTTACATTTTATAGACAGCCACATACCACACTAATCAATTAAGAGTAATTTTGTATAACTTCCATGTTTGGAGAATAAGTTAAAATTGCTATCTTAAAAAATCTTATGGGATCTCATGCAAAAAAAAACTCAACTAGATATTAGATAACATTGAAAAAACATGTCACACGAAGGTTGAGAATTGGACAGGAGTTGCTCATCGGAATAATTGCTATGTGATGAGTTTTATGTAAGATATGTCATCTTTTAAATATCAAATTAACATAATACATTAATTTTTGATTTCAGTGAAATTTACCTGTAAAAAGTTTGAAAATGAATGCAATTTTTAGACAGCTTATCATAAAATAAAATGTTGCTTTAACTGATTATAAAAACACGAATGACTAAGGTTTTTTTTATTTATTTAATGTTAATCAAACTTGCTGCATTAAAACAAATGAGCAGCTAATAATTTTCTCGGAAGATAAGAAAATTTTAACTCTTGCAAAGAATGTAATTTTTTAGAAACAAAGAACATAGTTTACCAAGAACATAGTTCCTCTACATTGTTGTAAAAAGCCAGTATTTACCTTCAACCACAAAAATTATTCTTTAACTTTAGAGAAATTTTTAATACTATACCTTTTACGTCTCGAATTAGATCTTGAACCAGAATAACGACCACCTCCACCCCTATAACCTCGGTCTTGCTCTGGACAATCCCTAGCCCAATGACCATAGCGATGGCATCGATAACATTCAGCACTGGTCTGTGAAAAATAAACAGGATTAACAAGCAGGCAAAAATTAACACATTTACAAACATTCATATTTGAAGGTATTGAAATAAAAAACATAGAATTTTAGTTACATTGTTTCATACAATTTCATGTAAATTTAACAGTTTTAGTGATAATAGACATTACAAATGTATTTCACCATAATAATTCAAAATTAAATATCCAACAGATGACTCTTTAATAGTAGCATTAATTATCATACATTTTCTTTTAAACATAAAATCAAGGTATTTATTTTTTTCTGTTTGAACAAAATTAAGAAAGAAAATATACCTTCTAAGAGACATTTTATAGACATAGTATATTTTGTTTAATTGATAGTTCAAAACTTTTTGGTATTTATGTATTAGCATCATTGTACCTTTTTAAGCTGATTGCATTTCAAAGAAATTTCCTTATAATCAGAAAAGAAATTTTCTAACTATGCATTAATTCTACTTAAGTTTTGGGGCGAAATTAGAGACGCTAATATGCAAGTATAAAATTTTTTTAACTTTTTTTTCTGGACTTCTTTCACAATTATCTTGAAACAATATGGAATCATAATTTTTCCTAACCTTTTTATTCTTTATTTTCAACTAAATACAGAAAAAGTTTCAAGATCAAAAATTTATCAATTTAAAAAAGTAATTATAAATTATCATAGATTTTTTCAATATCTAAAACTGTTATTAATATCTTTGTAAATGTAAGAGCAAGAGCCAAAAACAAAAATAGTAAATAATTTCAATAATTAATTTAATAACCGAACTTTCTAGAAAAAGCAGGAGCGAATTCTTTGAACATTAAATTTATGGAACACAAAATCAATTTAGCAATTAATAAATAAAAGATTTGTTTATTTGTATTTAAAGATTGTAAAAATATGAAACCTGAAATCAAAGATGAAAAAAATTTTTATAAAATAATTGTGCATTAATGATAATTATTAAATGAAAACAAAATAGAATTAATCAAGATTGTTTAATGGGGAATATGGTTGCTTGCTTTTTTAGTGATAAAATCAAACAAGATAAAATAAGCTCTTTAATTTTATAAATATGCAACATATATACTGACCCTGCTACGCATTGGTGGACGACTTGATGAGCCCCTTGCCCATTCCACAACTATAGTTTGTCCTCTCAAATCACGTCCATTTTCATATTTAATAGCATCCTGTACCGATCAGCATCAGAGAAAAAATAACATTTAATTTTAATTAAGAGACATATTTAAAAACTATAAGAAACAGACATTTCTTAATAAACTTAAAATATTTTTCATGTTTCTTTAAAGATATAATTAAAATAAAAAGCAATTGAGACAGATATAGAATTACTTGTGTTAAGGAAATTAAAAGCAATACAAAAAAAAAGTGCATTATTTTTTTCCTTCCTTATACTGTAGACAGAATTAAAGCAAAAAATCTATTTATATTTTTATAAATACTTTTTCAAAGTACTAAGACCTTCAGCTAAACTAGGAAATAAACATACTTAAAATAATTGAAATTTCATGAAATTTTAGTACTTCCAATAGATATCATTAACTGGAAGAGGAAATTTTTGTAATAGTAGTTGCAATATATGCAAATCCTTGGTGGTAGATCTTTTAAAGCCAATAACTTTCCCTAAAGTTATTGGCTTTAAAAGATTAAATAATTCAAGAAATTTTCAGCAATCACTTGGCATAGTCCAAAGTCGTCATAAATGGTCTCGTCTCTCTCCCATTTAAAGTCATGATTTTCAAAGATACTTGCATCTTACTTAATATTACTAGTTTTCTTTCTGTTTTCTAATCATCCAAGAATAAATGAATAAAACTATTTCATTTGGATGATTTATTCAATGTAAATTCTATCCAACATACTCTAATTTAAAACTTTTGGTTCAATTGTATGTTTGGTAAGTTATAGACAGATTTCTCAATTATGAGTTTTTTACCTTATATCCAATAGAATATAATTTAATATTTCAATATCTTCTTAAAGCTGATCATTTGATTTCTTGACATTGCTCACCTAATAAATATGATGATAAACAATAGCTTTTGTCATTTTTAATGCTCAAAAGACATAACTTTCACAGAAAGTGCAGTTTATTGTTGGTCCTTGAAATAATTACTTTTGGCAAATGATCTCTAACAATCCAGTTTCCTTGCTACACAAATTGGATTTATGGATTCAAACACACAGAAATGTATGAGTGATTGGCAAAAGTCTGCTTCACTAGCCAGAATGAATTGCTAAACCCAAATTTTTAAAACCAATGCCTTGTAATATGTTCATTCTACTATCTCAAAAAGCTTGACATTTCAGCAACTTTATACAGCTGCTGTTAAGATCACTTTGAAATTGTGAAGCAAATACCACAAAACGAACTTCTTGGACACTTCCATTTCTTTTCATTATTGTACAAATTGCGATTTATAAAAGTGTGCATTTGACTTGCTTTTACGACTGATATTCTTACCTTTACCCTATAGGTTTTTAAACAATGTGATGCACTTTTTTGGTATATAAATTCTGAATTCATTCAAAAGCAAGAATTTTATTGGTTATCCAGTAACTTTAATAAACACTATTAGTTCACTTTCTTAACAATGTAGGAACTCAAAATCTTATTCAATCTGATTCCAAAATTAAAATATTTTAAACATTTCTTAAATATGTAGGGTAAAGCAAAATAATAAGATACAATGCTTTTTCAACTTAAATAATCTTTATTTTAGGATATTTTTAAATTTTACTAATATTTTTATTATATCAGAATTTGTGAACATTGATATGCTTCCAAATTTGTATAAACCCCATACCAATTTTTATATTTATGCTTTGTGTTTGAATATATTAAAAAAATATATAAACACATTGATAACGGCCACTTAATATAATAAATATCTTTGAAAATATGACCTATCATTAAAACTTGAAATTTATTCCAAGTGTATTTGAATACACTTACACATTAGTACTAAAGAAATAATTTATATCTAATCTAGATTACTTTATAAATATATTATTGGTTAAAATTTTAATTTTTAAATAGATTCATTCATTTCAAAGATTTTAATAATTACATTTACCATAAAAAAAATTTTTATAGCTTAATTTTATTTTACTTGCTTGTTCAATTTAATTCTTTGTTTATTTTAACTAAGCATTACATATATAACTTAACAATACATTATATAACATACTATTACAAATAAAAAAAACTTACTTGAAAATTATTACACAAGATATTTTATTTGTTTTGTATGTTTTATGATAAGACACTCATTTTTTGTACTAGAGAACCTACAGTTTAAGAGAAATACAAACCACAATAAATGTCCAAACTTAAGGAATTGAATGTATGAACTATTGAACCAAAGGACAGATTGCTAATCATAGACAACTACCATATGGGAGATTAACTGGTTGGTCACAAGCAAGCAATTGAAATAGAAACCAATAGACTAAATTGATGTATCTAATAACTAATTTTGTAAACTATTCTTTATATTAATCAAATAATGGTTTTATAAATTATGTTTTTATTTCATTAATGTATAAATCATGAAACTGTTTAATACAGAACTGTTGAAGTTGAATCTAGACACTAAGTAAGAAATGTTAAAATATTATTTGAACATTTACATCAAAACAACTTGCACAGCGAGTTATTAATTAGGAATGCATTTGGTATAAAATCAAAAACTTAGAAAAAGATTTGCTATCACCAGCAAAAACATCATGGATAATAATAAACAAAGATCAATATTTTCCCCAGCAAATTGCAACTTTGTAAAAGTGTGTAATTAAAATGCAAATGTAGGTTTTATAAAAGTTAAGCAAAAAATAAATAAATAAATAAAATAATAAAATAAGTTTTTAAAAGTTTCATTTTAAAAATACTGATGTAAAAGTAACTCCTTTCTGTACTTAGGTTAACTAGTATTAAATTAATCATGAATAAACTTTGTACATGTTTTTCTGGCTGAAAAATTTACTAAGTTTGGTTTTGAAGCTCAGTATTTGATGAATAAAAAGTAATATTTCACTTTTTGTATAAAAACCTTTATGTATATACAAATGCTTGCTTAAGAGCTTTCATTTATATATACAATCATTGTAAGTATAAGATTTTTATTTTCCTTTTCCTAGAAAAGACTGAATACTTAATTATCAAAAGATAAATTTACTGAATAGAGAATATTTAAAACTCATCAGTTTAACAGTAATATTCTTGTTGCTTCAGAATAAAAGATACCCCAGTTTTCTTCCATGAAAATACAATCATGTGATTACCAACAATAAAAATATTCCACTTTGTTCGATAGTAATAGTCACAAAGACGGTAAATGATAAAAGTGAGAATTTATTCGCTGTCATTAAAATGCAATCCAATACAGACACCCATACAATCTTTAGTTACAGCAGAAAAATTTAGCTTTTTAAGATAGGATGCTAAATCAATTGAAAAAATCCTCACATCAATAACTTCAAAAAATCAATTTAACAATGGAAAAATTGATACCAAATTACAAAGACTAATTTGACTTAAATACAACTTCATACCGAAATCACCTATACAGAATACAAGCAGGGAATCTTGAGTTTAAAAAAAATTTTATTTACAGATGCTATTTCACTTGTATTTTAAATGAACTTTTTTCTCCTTGTCTTTTGAATTTTATATTTCTAACAAAAAAATAATTAATTTTGTGTCACAGAAACTTAATCTCAAATATTTTAATAATAATTAACATTTAAATATTATTTCATTGCGACTTAAAAGAATTCGAAAAATAACAGCATACTTGTAACTTACTTAACTGTTAACTTTTGTAAATTAAGATTTACTCTTGAAAATAAAATCAAATATATTTCAAGAAAAATTAAAACTTTCAAAGGTCTTATTTGAAAGGAATAAAATTTCATTTACTTTTATTGATCGAAATCATAAAAACATCTTTCCACTGATAAAAATAAATCATTACTTTGTACACAAACCAGCCTTTCAGATTTGGGGAAAATAATACATATAGTTAAAAAGAGCACAGTATTTTTTACAGTGAAGAATTGATATTGACATAAAACTGTAAAAAACTCTGATAAAAATTTTCCTACTTAAAACATACTAATACAAAATAGTCACTAGACCAATTAATTTTTGCATTTGTTCCTCAATAACAGCTCTGAAAATCCAAATATTGCAATAAACTTAGCAACTGTTAAACAATCAAATGAATTGGTAGATGCTAAATATGTATTAGTGAAACAAAAATATTTTATAATTCAACAAAGGAATTTTCTTTTTTCCATGTTATTTAATAAAAATGTATTTAGATGCTAATATAAATATTTAAATGTAATTTTCATAAGTATTTAATAAATTTTATGCTATTTTATTAAAATCTAAGATGAAAAATTTGGTAATTATTCACCATTAAGATCAATTAGCCTTCCAATTGCATTATTATATCCTTACACTTTCACTAATAATTTTACTAAAAACTTTAGTAAAAGAAAGTGAAAATTTTTTTATATATTTAAGTATTTAAATAATTCTGTATCCATAGTCTGCTCTAGTTTTTGAAAATGCTGCCGACCCTTTAAAAAAGTTATTAAAAACTTCACAGAAATTGATCAACACCCAAAAATTTTTTTAAATCAATTAAATCAAATTTAGTGATTTTATCCTGAAGAATTTTATATTACCTGATGTCCACAACATAACTGAAATATATCATGGTCAAAAGTAAGAGCCCAAAAGATTCATTCAAAAATTACTCTGCACATAAGGTATAGAAGAGGGTCTGAACTTTTCATTCTATTCACTGTGTCTAGATTCATTCATTCAGATGAAGAAAAACACCAAAAATTCTCATTCTGAAGCAATTCACATTCTGATATAGACATCAGTCTTTCCGTTCATAGCAGTAGAGACATCTCTGGTGCTGCTTCCAACCATTCATTCCTCTAATTTGAACCATGTCAAAACAATCAATATGAGTAAAAAATTTTTAATGGAGAGAAATACTTTTTTCTTACATATTATCAACACTGAGGAACTTTCTTGCTTTAATAGGTTAGTAGCTTACAAAATGGTAAATATTTATCATCATATTTTGTAAATTTAGTTTTAAAATTACTTTATTCTATGTTACTATAATTCCATGATTAATTTTATTTTATGTATCCCAAAATATAATTTGACTTTTGACAAATAAAAACATTGATATAAAAAAAATGCAATCAGGAAATATTTCTACAAGACATATTTTGAAATTTATAAAACAGTTAAGTTCATCAAAAATTCTATAATGAAGAAATAAATGTTTAATTTGTAGAGATTATAAAGACAATTTGAAATATTTATGATTGACATTAAATTCTCTTTTTAATTTTTTGTAAAAAAAAAATAACATTTAAAAATTTAATAATAAATTTTGTTTCAAATTGCATATTTAGGTTAAATTGCTGTTTAGGTCCCCTTCCTCGCCAATTCGCGAATTTGAAACGCTTCTTCACGCATGCTCATTAATTAATCTTTTGTTTTCATTGGTCGCTAATAAAGTTTCACTTTGAAAAAACAGTATTATTTTCGCCATGGCATCAGCATTTTTTAAAACGTGCCAAGCAGAGGACCCAAACCACATTTTCACCCATATTTAGAATTAAAGCATTTAAAACTTATTAGAATTTTAATAACTGTTAAGAGATATTTCCACAAAATAACTAATAACTATAATAAGAAAAAATAATTAAATAAACCTTTTCAGTCTGAAATAAAAATGTATTGCATGATTGAAAATTTAAATTTAGTAATTTGCTTTCAAAAGTTTCTGTAAAATATTCCATATTTTTAAATGTTTATTTTGTAAATATTAAAAAAAAATTTTTTAATTCAAAAACAAAAATAATAAGAGCCATTTAACAGTTTAAAAGTATTCAGGAACATAGATCTAATTTTAAAAATAGATGTACTGGGAAAAAAATCTCAAAATTCTTCAATACATTTTTTTTCTTTATTAAAATTTTACAAGTATACAGAACCTAAATTTTAATTAGTTTATTCATTAATTTATTCTCTGTTAGATAGTTGAAGATCAAAAAAATTATTGTAGATTTAATAATACTGCATAAATTATTAACCTAAACATTCTGTACAAAAAAATGTTTGAACTAAGACGAAATGAAATTCTATAATGATTCAACTTTTTTTAATGTTGTTCAAGAAATTAAGAGCACTATTAAAAATATAATTGAAGAAAGCAGAGTTTTCAGAATATTTTAACAATAAATTGATGGTACAAATTGACTGTATGGTCATCCTTGGAGACTTTTTCAAAATCTTGATTTTACACAAGCAAGATATATATGTAAACAGAACATTGAAAAATATTGACCGGTCGAAATATGTGTTGCCCGTAAATGTTATTTACGCTAAATTGCGCCAAGAGTGACCACACAGTAAATCTGTCATTTTTACTTAAATAGTAAATTTTTCTTTCATCTAATTTCACATTTAATATACAAATTAATAAAAAATTGGTTCTTTTGATAATTTTTTTAAAAATATGGTACTTCTCATGCTTAAAAATTATTAGTTTTACTGTAAAACTATAAAAGACACTAGTTTAATAAAGAAATGTTTGGAGTACCCCTATATAAGTATACTAAGAGAAAACCACAATGCCAATTTTTAATTGTATTTAAATTTCTTGTATTTATGATTATATTAAAACCAATAAACCAAGAAAGTCATTAAGTGAAGATAATATATTTACAAAAGTAATTATACAAATTCGAAAGGATTCATTTAATCTAACACAAAGATGATGTAATAAAAATAAATCAATATGAAAAATTTTAACTACAAAATCCCACAAAACAGGAGCATGATTACATAATAAAGCAAAAACAAATTTAAAAGCTTACCAATTTTACTATGCTACAATATTTATTAAGCAATTTTTCATATAATAAGGATTTATGATCAGCATTTAAATTAGGCATCTTTGAATCAAAATTCAACATAATATCACTTACCTCTGCATCACTCTTGTCTTCATAATCCACAAATGCATATGCCATTCCAGTTCCTGCAAGTAGAAAATAAAACTAAATTTGAAAATAACAGAGAATATTTACAAAAAATAATGTTAATCTATAAACTCAGTAACAAAGAAAACTACTCGCACTTATAGACTTTTTAAAATATATATTTAAAGTTATAATATCAACTGAAAACTAATTAATATTTAACATTAAGATTTCTAATACAGGTTTCAATTTACTGCTAGACAAAATTGAACTTGCAGCAAATTCTAATATAATTTTACATTAAGTTCATTGAATTCAACTTATACATAAACTAGTGTTCTGGGGAGTAAAGAAAAACCTATTATAATACACTGTATTTGATTACAATTACGTTTCATGTATATGAGTACATCTACTAATTATTAAAATCTTGTTTAAAGTTGTTTAGTTACATTTCATTGCATTGGCCAGTTTAAATTTGCACAAAACAGAATTCATAATCAAAAATCCTTAGTCACAAAGAAAACTCTTGGAAAAAGACAATCAATTAAGAAGTAAAAATTAAATTTTTAGCTTTTTAGTAATTTTTTTAGTAAAAATTAAAATTTTAGATTTTTAATATTGTGATAAATGGATGCAAATATTACATGTTGTTAGTTTTATCTTAATTTTCCCTGCTATAAAATTATTAAAAATTCCTTGATTTAGTTACATTAGGTAAAAATTTATTTTTTGATTCAACAGGCAAACTTTAATATACTAATATATATATATAATTAGCAGTTTAAAAATTAACTTATGGATTTTAACCATTACACACAAAAATTAATCTGGTTTTAATAATATTCAAATTCTATAATTGATATTAAAAATACAAGCAACGATAGTTCTAAAAACTCATGTAATGTAGAATCAAAAGGTAGAAAGTTAAATTATTCCATTAAAACTTTCGCCCAACGAATAAAATGTAAGCAGAGAAATTTTTTAAACTTAAACATAATATAATAAAAAATATATAATATAGATAAATTTTGAAATTACCATATTTTAAGTTAAATCTCACTAAGCGCCCATATTTCTCAAAAAGAGCCTCTATCTCTCGCTCTCTGGAATCCAAAGGTAAGCGTCCAACGAAAAGTTGCGATCTCCTTGACATTGTAATCAAAATTATGGACTTTTATAATAAATTATTCAAAAGACATCCAAATATCAATTGTTTTAATGA
Organism: Latrodectus geometricus; assembly: GCA_026290005.1. Taxonomy (NCBI): domain Eukaryota; kingdom Metazoa; phylum Arthropoda; class Arachnida; order Araneae; family Theridiidae; genus Latrodectus; species Latrodectus geometricus. The sequence goes on from JAPDSC010042304.1 coordinate 614,770, forward strand.
CAGTAACTTTTCAAAATGATATATATACAGTTAAAACAAATCCATAGGCAACAACGTTTTAGAATTATTCACTCGGGTACAAGAAAATGGTGGAATATCACGATTTCCTAAAAAAAGTAAGAACAAAAAGAAATACTGGTAACAAGTATTTTGTAGTCGGTATTTTAATATTACAGCTTGTATTTAGTACTTTTTTTCAAAATACTTGTTACTTCCTGTAAAAGGAGGGTACGGGTATCGTTAAATAGGCAATGTACTCGAAAGGTAGTAAAGTAGAAAAATAACTGTTTCAGACACAGAAGTAACAGCAGTATTTCGAAATAGGTGTAATTACAATATACCATATTTTCCTGCATTTGCAGTGGTGTATTATCCACAAGATCTTTCTGTGGAGTAAAAAAAAAACATAGCATAAACCACAGCGACGTAGCAATTATTTTTGAAGATAGTATAAAATATATATTGCTGATATTGTAAATTTCACATAAAATAAAAATATACAATATGATTAAAAGAATATTAAATTGATTCACCTCAATGAAATTGGATTCATCTCAATGAAAAGTAGATAAACTGAGATAAAAGCACGAGACCTATCAAAACTGATAATTTGGAGAAGATTTTTATTCGTAAAAGGTGACGAATATTTACACTTATACTTTAAGATGATGACTTTGTTATAATATTTTAGTTGAACTTATCGATTTTTAGTTTCTAATAACTTTTAAAACTAGGCTAGACAGATTTTAAAAATAAAATATATTTGCTATCAATATTAATCCATGGACGGCAACATATGCTCACCGATTCGAATTTTTTTCCCAGAGTCGCCCACTCTGTATAGTGGACAGAGTGCCTGACTGCGGATAGGGAGGTCTGGGTTTGAATCCCGGCTCGGGTATGGATGTACTTTCTCTCTCTCCTGTCTTTGTCCTTTCTTTGTATTAATTAAGTGTGAATGGTCGCATACCCTACAAACGGGTTCCTATGACGTGGTGTTTACTTGTATAGAAAAAAAAAACATCTCCTGTTGTTCTCTTCAATGTGAGCTAAAAGCATGTTAGCATAGAGTATCAATTAAATATGATTTGTTGTATTTATGTTGCGTAATTCTTCTTCTTGAGCTTGTCAGATATGTGGCACCTCTGCATTGTTGCATTTTGTACCATGCTCCAAGCCCAATTTTTTCCTAGTTCTATTGTCTTGGGTCACCTACTTTGTTTATAAAGTCTGATAGGCCCTCAATGGAGTTTTGGTGTAATTCTTTAAGATATGGATTACCTAGAGTAGTGAATCTTGTAAGGGCAAGAGCATCACACTCATATAGGATATGATGAGCTGATTCTACCCCCGCGTGGCATTTCTTACAAATTGGTTCCTGTATAAAAAGTAACATTGTATAAAAGTGTTTCCTGAAATGATAGTACCCAGTAATGAAGCATACAATTGCTTGAGTCTTCAATCTTGGGAGTCTAAGAATTTCAGATGCAATTTTCTCAGATGAGTTGTAAATCATACTTTTTGTATGTTTCTGTCCAGGAGAGTCACGCCAAACTTTGTTCATCTCCTGTTTTTCCCATTTTTGAATGGCCTTCCTTGTAGTCTTCATGTTGATCCCACAAAAGGGTTCTATTCCTATTGGATTGAAAGAGGATTCCTGTTTTGCAATTTCATCAGCTCTTTCGTTATCTTCTATTCCTATATGCCCTGCCACCCAAATAAGAATAATTTTATTCCCATTTGCCAGTTCCTTAAAGAGATTTTTACATTCCATTACAATTTTTGATTTGACTTGGAATGAGTAGAAAGCCATCAATGCAGCTTGACTGTCGCTGAAAATAAGAATACGCTTACCTTTGCAGCCCTTCTTTAAATTTATCTGCAGACAGTTGGTGATATCAAGAAACTCCGCCTGAAAGACAGTGGCATGTTCCCCAAACCCTTTAAAAAGACTGAATCTTGGTACCACGCCACAGACCCCCAGTCATGAGAGGTTGCCTTTTTTTGATCCATCAGTAAACCAGATAAGATCATTGCTTTTTATTTCAATTGTGATGTTTTTCCATTCTTCTCTGGTAGGAAAAACTACCTCGAATGGTCTTTCAAGCACGTATGTTCTTTCCATGCTGTCTGAAGACATTTGGAGAGTTGGGTGGTTGATTTTTTTGGTAATAGTAGTATGACCTTCAGAAGAGGGCTTATCACACCACTGATTTTGCAATTTCATTCTATATGCAGTTATTCTGGCAGCACTGAATATGAAGATATTTAGTGGAGTCAGGTCCAGAATTGCCTCTAGTGCTCTGGTAAGTGCTGTGGACATTGCACCTGTGATACACAAGCAGGCCATTCTTTGCAGACTTCCTAGCTTGTCTTTCACAGTTTTCTGTTCCACCTTACACCACCATATCACAGATGCATATGTAAAAGTAGGCCTGACAATTGCTGTGTACATCCAAAACATCATTTTTGGCTGTAGACCCCAGTTTTTACCAAGCATGCGCCTGCATGTCATAATGCATTTTTTAGCCCGATTGATTTTGTTATCAACATGTTTATTCCAGGTGAGTTTTTGTTCTAGAATTAAGCCCAGAAATTTCACCTCAGAAGCAACGTTTATTTCAACCTCAAAAAGTTTTGGGATAAAGAATCCCTCCCTTTTTATTTTTCTTGTGAATGGTATAAGGTTGGTCTTCTGTGGATTTATGTCCAGATTCCTTTCCTTACACCATTTGCCTACATAACTTAGAGCATTTTGCATTAGCCATATTTTTACATTCACCTAGCCCTGACAAGCCAAGGTTCTTGAATCAGGGCCAGGTGAAAATCCTCACCAAGAAAATTCTTAGCGAGGTTTGTGGTGCCACTTCTACTGTGGTGGATGTTGGCTTGAAGAACCTTCACCCCCATCAGTTTTTGAAGGTTTGTCAAGGACTTTGACTTGAACTTGGTGAAGTCCAATATAAAATTTATATCCCTTTCTCCTAAGTGTAACCGCATCCATTTCAGGCACGCTAAGGACGATGGTCTGTCCTGATGGTTCATTCGTCCGATGGATTATATTCCAGTCGGTAGAGGTAAGCCCACCATTTTGTACCTCGATTTTCCTCAAGAGTTCTTTGGACTCCAGTTTGCTGCAGACTTTTGGCAGTTTAGCAATGATTTTAGTGGTTCTGACAAGTTTCCTTGCCTCACCCACCAAAAGAGTTTGCTCCTGCCAGGGGTTTACTTCATTGACAGTCTGTTTCAGCCACTTAGAGCTCTCCAGATCTGAACAATTGATAATAAGTGCCCCATTATCTAATCTGCAAGAAAGAAAAATGAGGGCGAAGCCCTTATCATTTCTTGTGATTTTGTTGGTTATCAACAACTCCAGGTCTGAAGCCTGTTCATCTAATAACCGTTTTGAAGGATGTCCCTCAAGAATCCCCACCATTTTGACAGCCATCAAAGTCTCCTTATAGGTAGTACCTTCAGGTCCTTTTTTGGCAGTCTTAGGGGCAGTTTCTTGTACCATCCTTGGACATGATCTTTTCTCACCTTGTTATTTTTGCTTGGGTTTTTCTACCCAAGTGCCCTCAGCGATTTTTTTCTCTTTTATGAGTTTCTTTCTTTGTGCTCCAGAAAGTCTCTTTTTGAGTTTAATTCCCTCCATGGAGGCAGTCATGCTACTAATGGCTTCCTGCCCCTCTTGGGATGTTGATGGTGTAGAGGTCATTTAGGAGATCTATATCCAGTATCTCTTAACGAAAGCTATTATTTCGGAGCTATTAAAATCACAGTCCTAACGGCTATTTAAATAATTCTCTAAATTCCTCTTCTATGCAATTTGATAGCATCAAGTTTCCCCCCCCCCATCGAAGCTTATCAGCTTGTCCAAAGTAAGTAAAGTCATTGCTTCTTTCAGACCTCATAATATTGAAATCCCACAGACAGAAGAAAAATGTTTAGAGGTTCGATTGTTTTTTATCATAATAACGTTTGGTAAAAAAAAAAAAAAAAAAAAAGTGTTTAATTTGCAAAGAAATTCATGCTTATTTTGGATAAATTTTTGTATTCCAATAAGAGATGTAACAAATAAAAGAATAAATTACGAAAAAGAACATAGTATTAAGCGTCTAGTTAATTTATGCAGAATTGCATGAAACTATTTAATTTTTTTTAAAGTTTATTTGTTACTTATGCATTTCTGTAAAAGTTGTCATCAAATTTTGTATAACTTAGTTATCATTTATATTTATTTTATTTAATCTTCATTTTTTAATTTCTGATTAAATCTCAACAAATTTAATTTCAAATAAATGGTTGAAAACTTTATAAATCTATAATTTAACTTCTTTTTTTTTACTTAAATGTTAAAAAAATGATTGCAAATGGCATTATTTGACAGCATTTTTTTTTTCCAAATATTATTAACTGGATATGTTAGTACATTCAATTCGTTTAAAACATATTCATTGAAAATAAATAAACATTTATTTTTGCAATATTTAAAGATTTTTGCTTTTGCAGATCAATGAGAAATTCTTTTACGTTGTCCTGTTTCCAAATGTGATTGGCTTTTTCCACCTGAAGGAATGGGTGCAGACATGTTTCGTAAAGGCCAGTCGCAAACTACAAGCGAATTCGCCGGAAAACTTGGTGAAAGACCGGCAAATGTATGACGTCAGAAAACGTCACAAAATAGGCGTTCCGAGCTTTGTATTCAAGAAAGTTATATATATTTGACACGACACAGGCGACAGAGCGAATTTGATATACATGTTTCTGCTTACTACCCTATGTTCTAGCATATTTTATTTATAAATACACCTCGTGGTGAAAGTAAAGTCTTCCTTTAACTTGATTAAATTTATTTTCGACAAAAAGGAATTTTTAATAAATCCATGTTGTTTTAAGTATAATAAATTTTAAATAATACATTACTTTTTTTAAAATAATTTAGATAGTTTATTAAAATTTTGAATTATGTAGATCAAAGATGTCTGGGGAACACAAAAGATACAAATTATTTCAATAAACAGAGAAAAAATGTCCTTATTCGAGAAATATAACATTTATTTTTCGAAGAATTTGAAAAATCTGTAATGAGTAATAATTATAATAATATAATAATTATAATAAGTAATAATTTGTACTGATTATTAAATATTGAATTTTCATGAAAATGATATAAATTAAAATTCAATCTCATTTTTCTTATATTTATATATGCCTCTTTGTTCAGATATAATGCTTACCAGAAAACTAATTCATAATTTAAATGTACTTTGCTTAATGCTATTAAAATATTTTATTCTTGTTTTTAAATTTATGGCATATATTCCTATTACAAAAATATATATAACAGTAATTAAATTTTTAGTATCAGTTTGTTCATATATTTAGCTAAAATTATTTCGTTTGCTATACAAGCACTGTTTTTTGCATTATACACACATTTTAATTTTATTGATAAGAATAAAGTATATTCTAATTTCGTGTGAAAGTTTATTAATTTATGTAACCATAAATATTTCACATTTATTTTTTAGTATAAACTAAAATTAAAGAGAAATTGTAAAAAAAATATAGTTATATTTATGCATGCAAAATAAATTTAATAATTAAACTGTTAAACAGTTAGGAATGCATTACAATTTTGAGTTATTCCAAGAAATAAATTATATTATAATAATACTATTTGTGAAATTATGTTGTATTTTTTTATGTACATCAAATTCGAAATTTCAATGGTTGAACAAAACAATGACGTCATAGTTTCCTACCATTCTTTCAGTGGTGAATTCTCACTGCTAGGTTTTTCGGGCAGGCATAGCAGAAAAGGGTATTTACGTATAAACGCCACCACAGCTAATTTCGCGCAAAAACTTAAGTAGAAGTAGCGCTTTCTATAGTTAGAAAATTTCTTTTCATAATTAGTAAAATGTCAAAATTAACCGGCATCACCAGTACATATCCTTAAGTGCCTGGGGTTGTCTCTTGAGCACATTTTCAGGTCTCCTTTGCTTGTTTTCGATTTTCTGAAAATAAATGGACTCGTGGACCTCGTCTAGTATATTACTAGACATGGAGATTAAAAAGAAGAAGAAGAAATCATCTAACTATAGATTAAGTGCTACTAAAATTTACTTATAATTATAAAAAGAAATTTTCTGATTATAAAGAAATTTCTTTGAAATTCGATCAGCTTAAAAAGCTGCTATGCCGTTAATATGTAAGTAACCAGGAAAGCTATGTTTTTTTTTAATTAATGTCCAAACTATTGTAATCAGACTTAGTTATACAAAATGTTATGTCAAGATGTCAGGGAAATACCCATGACAGTATACTTCATATGGTACTGTGATGGGCATACTATTCTAAACTATTTAATTACAGTATTCGTTTGGATCCTAGCAGAGCCCACATTCTTGGCCGAATAACTTTGGTTGGTGATAAATTTTGCCAATCTTGGTAATTTTACTTTGATACACTAGATATGATAAACCTAATTATTTATGGAATTTTTATTTCGTCATTTTGTTTTACCATGGCGCTTCTTTTCAGTTTGTCTCCAAAGGTATGGGCTCTCCTAGGAATTTTTCCATAATATTCTAATTAATGGTATGATCTCTGAATTTATACAACGCACTATGTAAAGTAAGTACCATCTCTTGGGTTACAATAACAATTCCTGCCAGCAGCATTTATTTACTTCTATAAATCAGTTCACAATGTAAGAAATAAAGTGAGTTTTAAAATCACATATTTTCAAGAAATAATTCAAGTTTTTCAGGAGTCTTAATAAATTCTTCTATGATGTGTCTGTTGTAACACAATGAATAAATATAGTTTTAAATGCAATGTATCTATAATTATGTGTAATATTTTTCAATTGCATCAATGAATGATAGAAAAATATTTTAAAAAATTAATATAAAAATCTAGAATTGGTTGTGAAACATTAAGAGCAAATTAGCTATCTTAAAATTCTTCCATTAAGTAGGAATATTTTTTAAAATTATTAACTGCAAGTTTGAAATATAAAAGAATCAATTTTAACCCTTAATTGAAATAAAATAAAATCCAATACCATTTCATAATTATTAGTTTCATATTCATAACAGTTAGTTTGAAAACATACAACTCTTCTGTAAAGAAAAAGAAAATTTTCTTTTTGCAGAATTATATTTAAATATATAAATTTTTGATGCATTTTAAAATATTTAGTTTCATATAATAAAATGTTCCAATGTAATTCTCTTTATTGACTTCATTACAAATTATTTTAAGAATATTAAACTTAAGGCTATAGAAAAAATGGTACTTAAAATTCTAGATATATCGCCAAAACTTATAACCTAAAAAATAAAATGACGACTACCTAAAAAAAACAAGGAGCTACCATATGTTATAGTGGGAGCTAAAATAAAGAATATTATGTAAGTATTATTTAAATCATGTTAGTTTAGCCAATGAAACTTTTTATCGCCAAGGTAGTCGTTATAGTAAGTAAGTACCGAAGAAATTATTTGCAAACATGAGCATTACATTCGCTGTCAATATTTGTAAAATTTTCCTTGCCAAGTTAATGACGTAATGATTGGAATTTTGTCAAGAACTTTCATTTGTGTAAATTAATAATTATTTCTTTCTGAATGATAATAAACATGCAAAAAATAGAGAAAAATGTTCCAATGTTTTAAAATATGAACAACTCTAACTGAGTATTATCATATAAATAAAATTTGTAGCTTTTTTTTCTTTTTATTTTATCATGATACCAATGCGCAATGATGAATAATTATATGAAATATGACAAAATAAGTTTCAAACATTTACCAAAAATTTAAAAATGAAAATTAGAATTATATCGGGTTGTTCGGAAAGTTATTTCGTTTTACATGAAAATGAAAAACGTATAGCGAATAAATATTTTATTGAATTATATATTATCATTTCTAGTCCAAGATCTTTTACCCTCTTTCTAGTCGTAGCATGATTTCTCTCTCATAAAATGATTGGTTTTCACTTACAAAAAATTTATTCAAGTGGGAAAAACGAAATGTCTTTCCGAACAACCCAATAAATAGGAAATATTCTAAATCATAAGTGAAATTTTAGTACTTCATTTTGTCGAGAGTGGTTCCCTTTAAATTTTAGTTTTCATTCCTTTGATGAAATGACTATAGTGAACTACATGTGAAAGCCATTTCCATATCGAAGAGGTATTTTTTGTTTTAATAGACATTTTTTATTGTTATGTTGAGATGTAAATAAAGCTTTGATTAAAAAATAATAGATTTTACAATTTCCTGTTCTATGTTTAAATAAGTATTTATGTTATTTTCACGAGAAGTGAAGATTTTAAAAATTTTGGCAATACACAAACAAAATATACAAATTATCTTCTGTTGATTAATTGAGTAATTTTTAAAAAGCTAGGGATTCAACTATAAACTTATTAAGTGTTAATTAATAAGTTTATAATTGAATCAGTCCTTAAAATTCTTTTTGAATCAATCTTAAAAACTTTAAAATGTTACAATATCCTTAAAATTCTACATCATTAAATTTTCCTTTTATTATTTGATTATAGCTTTCTTTATTTGAAAATGTTGCTAAAATTTTTACTTTTAGAATTGATTTAAAGTGACTTTAAAAATTTGTTTGTACAGTAATATTTTTAAATTGATTTCGTCACGGATTCTCTAAGAAAATTAATTTTTCATTTGTTAATTTCTGATTTTCTGTATCAGAATTCTCTGAATTTAGGAATATATATATTGATTGTGCTTAATTTTTGTAGACACCATATCTAAACATATTTGGCATGTACTAATTAATATACAACTGTATCCCACAACTCTCTGATAATTATTAAAAAATTTTAACTACAGAAAAATATTCTTAATTTCTTTAAGAAAATATATTAATTTTTTTATTTATGCGTTTTTATATCTTTAAATTTTGAATTATAGATTTAACAACAATACATATATTTTCTTTTTTTCAATTTTGTCTATACAGAAATTACTTTGGTAATTTTATCTTATAATAAACAAATATAATACAATTATTCCTTTTCTATATTAATATTAGCAGAAATAGATTCACAATGCAATGGTGAATAGTTTTAGAGTTTTATTAAATATAAAGATAAATTTTCTCGGTGAAATAAATTCCTTATTTTGGTTGGGTTACTGTTAAATATTTTATAAGTGATTCTGTGAAATAAGGTATTTGGTTTTGTTATTCTTAAAAATTGGAGCAAAGATTAATTTAAACTACATGTTTTGTCTTTTAAATAAGCAAAAGATAGTAAATTGTAGTTTATAATATCATATGTCAATTTTGATTTTATGCATAACTTTTTTAAAAAAAATGTTAAAAAGTTGTGTTTATTAACCATAAATTGGTTATTTATTTTGTTACAAATGAGATCATGACTAAATCCCTTTTCATTGTTTTTAAATGTTTTTAAAATCATGTAAGTTCTCTCTTTTAATTAATGTTTGCCGCTCAAATTTTAATATCTTTAGCGATATTGCTTCCAAAATTTCCTGAAATATCAATCTTTTTTTATCTGTGTCTTTCTCCAATTTCAGTTTTCTTGCCTGGCTTTCTAGCATTGATTGTTACACCAACCATATATTTCCATCTATATTGAACACTATAAATGAAAATATGTCTATCCAATGGGTGTGTTGTGATCCCTTTCTCATGTCCTTAATTAATAACTTAAATGGCATTTCCCATTTTTAGCCATCTGAAAAGAGTGAAATAAATTCCCAAGCTGTGAGGTACAGTTCGGACAGGAAATGCACTTTCAATCCCCTTTTCCACTTAGGGAGAAAAATGTGCGCGAGTCAGAATTTGATATACCTGTTGAGCAGAGCAGTACAAACGATTCCAGGCACTTGGAATACGATGGCCTCTGTGATATAGTAAACAACGTAATAAACGCTTTCATGAAACTGAAGTCTTGACATCGCACTGACCAACTACTCCCTAAAGTGGTGACTCGATAAATTATGAATCTTGTATTACGCTCATTTTTCATGAATGAAAACTTAATAATAGTATACTTAATAACTTAATAATAGTATACTTAATAACTTAATAATA
>JAPDSC010042304.1:624889-681584 GCA_026290005.1 Latrodectus geometricus
AGTATACTTAATAACTTAATAATAGTATACTTAATAACTTAATAATAATGCGGCTGTTGTCATATTAGCATTTATAAAACCAAACCCCTTGTTGTGATTCTATATGATTGAAAGTACCTTCACACTAGCAACTCCAAAGCCTATAAGAGACACTAAAGCAAAATACAATTATGTAGTAGCTCATATTCCTCCAGAAATCGCAACCGTAGTCAGGGATGTTATTATGCAGCTAGACACAACAGAGCCGTACCAGTATTTGAAGGAAAAACTAGTGGAATGGTGTTCAGAAAGCAAGACCCAAGAAACTCGGCGATTGTTAATAGGAAAAGATGTGAGAGACCGGAAGTTTTCAGAATTGTCATGGACCATAAATCTCGAATGGAAATCACAACATCGATGACTGTCTACTCCTTATAGAGCTTTTTGATCAAGCAACGCCAGTTCCAGAGCAGATGACCCTAATATCGATTTCTCCAACAAAGCTACAGAAATTGCTGATATAATTCTTTAAATTCCTCTTCATAATGACTTCTCTGTCTTCAAGCAAGTTCCTACACAAGCATCATTCACCGTAGAAAAGAAATCCAGCTTCGATTCTCTTTATGAGGAAATATATGAGCTAACTGAAGAAATTGCGGAATTATGATCCCGGTCGAGAACCGAAAATCGGCGTCAGGAGAATTTTCATCATCCGCAGCGATCTTCTTCACGGGAAAAACTCTGTTTTATCATGCCTATTTCAAAGAAAAGGCTCGAAAATGTATGCCTACATGCTCATTCCTGATAAACTACTCCGACTCTACTCGACGGACTCCTCCACCTAGAATAACACATCTCGTCACATATTCATAACGAACCAGAATACAGGTACATGCTTCCTTGTAGATTCAGGGAGTATAATTTTAACTTCTAAATAAGAACGCACACTTTCGTTCTTCAAAGATTCTGCTAACGGCAGTTCTATCAATGTAAGTGGTCGTAAATCAATAACTGTTAACTTTGGTTAGAAAAGGAATTTTACTTACTCATTTTATATTTGTACTTATCCAGTACAACATTAGGTGCAGATCACTGATATCTTTTTAATTTATATCCAGATTAAAGGAATAAGCGTCTGGTAGATCATATAACGAATTTAAAAGTATATGGCAAAATATTTAGCTGTAAAATACACTGCTGGCTGTTCAAATTGCAATACCAAGAAAGATAAGATATATCACAACAAAATTTATTTCGTAAATAACATTTTAACCAAGTATCAAATGATTAAATTTATAGACTTCTGTGAAGTGTGGTTCCTGCCAGAGTTGCCGCCATTGCTGCAGATCATTACTGTCACACGCTTCCACATTGATTCAAAGATACTTTGGATATATTCTTGAGGTAAAGCAAATCAAGAAGCTTCTACACGTTTCCAAACTTGATCTCCAATGGCAGTAGGGGATATAATTTAGGTAAATCATTGAACAAATATGGACCACATGTTTTCTATCGATGAAAGATCTGGAAGGCGAGATAGCCAGTAAAGTAATTCAAGACGATTGACGAAGAACACTTGGATAATGAGTTCCACATGTAGTCTCGCATGATCTTGTTGAAATATGGCTATGAGCAAGCCCTGAAGGTAAAGAAGGACAACTGACTCCAATACCTCGAAGATATAGCTCTGACTGTTCAAAGTACCGGCAATGAGTACTAGAGGAGTGGGAGAGTAATATCAAATAATTACCCATACCATAAAACCAGCTGTTGGACCAGTGTGGCAGTGCATAACGCTACTGTTTAACATCCTCTCTAAACGGTGTCACCAGACTCGAAAGCGACAATTTTGGTGTTGCAGACAGAAGAATGATTAGTCAGTCTCGCTTCTATCTTTTCATTCTATACTATCGTCTACATCCTTTTTTCATCGAGCCATCGGCGGTGGAGACGTCTGTGTTTCTGCGTCAAGGGTAGACGAAGCAATGGGTGTCTTGCGGACGGACCACTCTGGTGTAAACGGCTTTAAATGGTACACGCAGACACTGTATGGTGCGTTACAGATTGAATGTGCTGTGTTATGGTTTGTGATGTGGCTGAGTGATCCGTCATTGCCATGAGCACAGTCTGTCATCACGTGAAGTGGTGCAGTGAGGTGAATGCGATCGAACTCCTCAGTCCGTCGTACTCTCCTGCATCCAATGATCACGTATCCACATTACAGTTCTTTGGTTTCGTCCAACATGATTACTTATTTTTCTGAAAGATAAACCACAATCTCGGTAGGCCACTATCCTTCCTTTATCGAACTCGGATACTTGCTCTAAAAAGTCATCGCTTTTATATGAGGAATAATTGATCATTTTTTTTTTTTTTTTTGAAAAACACCACAAGAAAAACACAATTGCGAAACTTGAAGTTGTCAAAATCTCCAAGCCTTAAATGTCGCTTTGAAGTGGTGCCACAGGCACGCCTGATGTGCTTCTGCGCTGAAATTTTAATCATTTGCATACTTCACCTCCACTAATACATGTTGTAAATTTCATGTCATTTGTATGCTTCCTTCAGGATTTTGCATTTACGGTGACCAGCAGTGTATTTTCCTTAAAATCTGTCTTTATAAATAATATATATATAGTAAAATAAATATATATATAGTAAAATAATGTCAATATAAATAATAATATATATAGTAAAATAATGTCAAAATACCCCGATATTAGAAAATTATCAGATCCTGATATGCCTATAAAACATAATACGGTTCATTATATAAATATTAAAGTTACACCAGTCGCAGCTATGCCTAGACGTTTAGCACCTTTCCGTCTAAGAAGTGGAAAAACTGAATTTCAGCACATGATTTAACTGAACCATATGCGAGCATCAAAAAGCCAATATTCTTCTCTTTTGCATATATTGCCTAACAAGGCTACTATTGAGTGGAGACCGGTCTATTATTTTCGTGCCCTTAATACACAAACTGTTAAAGATCATTATCCAATTCCTTGCATAACCGATTTTACTTCAGATTTGCATGACAAATAAATGTTTGGTCATGTTGATCTCGTCAAAGCATATCATCAAATTCCGATTAATCTTGCAGACGTACACAAAACTGCAATATGCACTCCTTTTGTCTTTTTAAAAATCTCTGCATGCAATTTGGTCTGTGTAAGAAGTCCTCAACTTTCCAACGCCTTATTGACGAGATAACTCGACACTTACCTTTGTATACGCATTTGTTGATGATCTACTTATAGCCAAACATCTGATTCATTTAAACCTATTATTTTTCAAATTAAATGATTATGGATTGTGCATAAGCACAGAAAAATGTGAGTTTTGGAAATCAATTATACAGAATTTCTAGGATTTAAAATATCTAGTATTGGTATCGAATCTTTACCAGACCGAGTAAAATGCATTTTAGAATTTCCTGGACATAATACCCTAACTGAATAACGTCAATATTTAGGATTTTTTGATTTTTATCGCAGGTATATTCCGAAAAAAGCTGACATTCTAGCACCCCCAATAAAATTTTTTGAAGGTAATACTAACAAAAATGAACACCTTCGTTTTAATTCAAATAACAAGGAACAATTAAATTGGAATGAACATTTCTTTTCAAAACAAGTAATTGCTAAAGCAACGCCATTAAGAAATCCTATGCCAAGACCAGAACTAAAGTTTATGGATAGATGCTTCAAATGTAGCAATCGATGGTTCTTTAATGCAAATATCAAATAGCAATTGGCAATCCATAGCCTATTATTTAGTTAAATTAAGCAAATCTCAAAGAAATTGGTCCACCTACGACCACGAGTTATATGCCATATATTTCTTTATAAAAATTTGGATACAGAAGGTAGATCTGTTTTCATAGTTAGTAACCAGAAACCTCTTAACTATGCATTTAAGCAAAATCCTGACAAATACAGTTCCAGCCAACTACGTCACGTAGATTTCCCAATTTTCCACTGACATTCGTTACACAAAAGGATCCAATAATATTGTAGCAATGCACTTTCTCGTATTGAGATAGACGAAATATCTAGATATTAAAGAATTTGCCACAACTCAATCAGAAGATGAGGAGTTACAAAATCTTTTAACTGAGAAAAGTACTTCCTTAAAGTTAGAAAAACATTACTTTCCTCTTGAAAATATTAAAACTTTATTGAGATCTTTCGCAAGCTACTCCTTGTTCATTCCTTAAAAAAGTGTGCACAGGAAATTATTTGAAAATGTACATTTTCTTTCTCACCCAGATATTGCGACTTCCATTGATTTGATCACGAAACGCTTTGTTTGGCCTGGCGTACGCAAACAAATTAAAGATATGGTTCGCAGCTGTGTAAAATGCAAAAAAGCTAAGATAACTCAGAACACTAAATCTCCCATTGGCACTTTTGCCACACTAGATGCTCGTTTCGCACACATACATTTTGATTTTATTGGACCTCTACCTCCTTCTGAGGTAAAACCATATTATTTGACCATTACGGACAGATTTACAAGATGGCTTGTAGTCATTCTGGCAGAAGACATGCAGAAACAACCGCTCGTACATTAGTTCACGCGTGGATTTCAAGATTTGGATCACCTGTAACCATTACTGTAGATCAAGGCAGAAATTTTGAATTAAATATATTTCACGAACTCACAAATGTGTTAGGTTGTAATAGAATTAGAATATCACCTTATCATCTTCAAGCTAATGGCATTACCGAACGAATGCATCGACACCTTAAATCCTCTTTAAAAGCTCACAATCAAACAAATTGGGCAGAAACTTTGCTAATCTTATTTTTAGGTTTACTCTCAGCTCTTAGAGGGCTTAAAAAAAAAGCACATAGACATAGGGTATGGCACATTACTTAGATTACCATGTGACCTTGTTTCAAATAATTTAACTAATCAGTGTCTTAAATAAACTTATGTGTCAACTTTTTATTTAATACGAGAGTATTGAATCCAATTTCCAACACAATCCACGGTAAATCCAAAACATATGTAAATTCTTCGCTAAAAACCTGTACTCTTGTATTTTTAAGACATGATGAAGTTAACCCATCGTTAGCACTCCCACTGAATCCCATTTAGTTACTAATATGACAGATAAACATTTTACTTTGGACATTAACGGCAAACATAACACCGTTTCTATTAATCGATTAAAACCAGCATATCAATTCTCAGATGAAATGGATAATGTCGAATTAACCATGTGAAACAAAATTGCTAATAGTTCTGACATTCAGACTCCTTTACAACCACTGCAAAGAACTAGATGTGGTAGGAAAAATCATTTTCCGAGACATTTAATTACTGAATATGTAATATAGATAAATAATGTCGTGGGTCATATATCATAACTGTATATACTGTAAATTGATAAACTAAAATATGTGTAAAATATTAAGAAGTATGTAAATTCATGCTACATGTTTTGTATGTTTGCATAGTCTTCTTTGTAACGCGAACTAAGTTGCTGGGGGCATAATCTGCAGTGATTCCTTTCTCACGTCCTTAATAACGGAAATGACATTTTCCCTTTTTGGCTATCTGGAAAGGGTAAAATAAATTCCAACTCTCCGAGGTATGAACACAGTTCGGACAGGTAATGCACAGCAAAACGTGATATACCAGTTAAGCAGAGCAGTATGAAGACCCCAGCCATGCGACCGTCTTTGTGATGTAGTAGGCAATGTAATAAACGCTTTCTTACGCTTATTTATACTAGAAATAAAAAATTTTTTATTGTCATGAAAAAATATAAATTATATTGTTAAATTTAAACATTTTTTAGTGTTAATTTAATTTTTGTAAACAAATTCTTATTGAATCAAAGAACTGTTTTACAATGCAAATACCCCTTTATTAATCAGGATAAACATAAATATTTATGAAGAATGACATAAAGGAAGAATTTTTATTCATACAGAATAATTAAAATTCAGTGATATCATTATTGTGTTGATAACTTCACCAAAGCTACAAACCTTGTAAATCATTCCACATGCAGTTATATTTTTAACATATGTAAATGCAAAAACGTTTGTTGAAAACGTCACTAATTTAAGCAATTTTTTTTAATTGTATGTCTAATCTTATTCCTCTCCTTGGAAGCCAAAGAAAGAAAAAAGAATATATATATATATATATTATATAATATATATATATTATATATATATATATATAATATATATATGGAAATATAAAATAAAGTAGCACTTATTAGATATTTCCATATTTTATAGAATAAATGTTAATATGGAAAAAAAGAATATGTAGTTCTGATAAATACATAATCTAATTTTTTTTGTCTTGGACTTAAACTTATACAATTACATAACATGTCTTTTAATTTCATAGTTGTTGCTTTTTATTGACTAATATGTGTTTTTCCTTCTCTGTACTTTTCCAAAATGAGAATTCCCAGAAAGTAAGAGAATAAAACAAAAAATTTTTATTCTTTTTTACATGTATAAGAGACACTTTGTAAATTATATTTATAATTAATAACTGATTCAACGATTTTATATATTAATCAAACACATGATACTACAAAATAAAATTATCTTTATTCAAATAATATTAAACAATGCTTTCCAACATATACAAAAAAATCAGCACAGTTAAATACACATTAATTTATTAGATGTGTAAAAGAAAAATACTAACAAAGTAAATTCTAAAACTGACAAAATTTTGTTACTTATGTATTATAGTGCAGACCATTTCCCCAAAAGAAATATGTCACCAAATATAGCGATTTAGTGCCTGATGTTACAATTTAATGTTTACATGGGCTGTTCAATCTCATAAACTCACCTTTTTTATTTCTCAGTTTTTGCTTAAGCAAATTTTAAATTTATTTGTTGCAGATGACTGTGTCAATGTAAAAATTAAAATATAAATTAGAACATTTTTTCTTTAAAATGAATTTTTTTTAATGAAGATACTTATCTTTACAAATCTTTTTTCTCACAAATTTTGAAAAAAATATTAAAATTTATTACTTGGTATCCAATATTCTCATCACCATAACATAAAAAGAATAAAATATTTTTTAAATTAGGCAGCTACATTAGATGACATTCTTTTTCACAGAAATGGTCAATGGAAAAATATGTAAGTAGCAATTTCATATATTTCTAAGGAAAATAATGTACAGTAAGAAAATGACAGCAAGCACACTAACAGGATAAGTATTTTGTATAAAAATAAAAAATTTTACTCAAAATATTATATTGACAGTACACTTCACAAAATCTAAGCATAAAAACTTACTCTAGAAAAGTTAAGTTAAATAAGTATGAAAGCACCAGAAACATAATAATTTCAGTTCTCAATTTATTTTCTTTTTTCATCAAAAGCAAAATTAATATATTTTATATGCAATTTCTTTTATATTTTTCTAAATATTGCATCATTATTAAGTTAAAAGTTGCATCATTACTATTTACGTAATCTTATTTTTGTAAGAAGTTTTTATGGATGCACATTATAAAATTTTATACTTTATAATTTAAAGTATGTTAACAAGTTATTATAAGCGATTCAGAGATCAGTTCTAAGATGTAAATATAACAAATATAATAAATACATTTAGAAATAAATATAACGTGTATAGTTTAACTAACATAAGTAGAGAGAGAGAAAAAAAAAGCATTTATTAAGATAATATGATAAAATTTTCAGATTTTGATAACTTCATTCAAGTAGAATTTTTATTGTTTTATAGACATGCAATTCCCAAAATTTTAGAACAAACCCTTAAAACTTTTCACAATTAAAAAAGTTATAGGCAGTAATAGAAGAATTGGTACAAAGGTAGAGTTTTGTTAAAGGAACAGAATGAATTGTCAAGTAGATTTAATTTACAACTTACACCACAATCATGAGTTATAATAAATAAATAACATAAATATTTTATGGGCATTTTTTGAAGATACAATAAATGATGGTTAATCATAACATGAATACTTTAGCATTCATTTAAATATGTTAAGAATACAAATTGTAAAATGAATGAAAAACAAAAATTGCATTAAAATGCTTAAACACTGCAACTAATGTTTATTTTTAAAGTAATTGGAAAGCTACATTTCTCAGTTGAAAAGTTTCTTAATAAACTTATTTCCTTCAATGTAAAGTTATTCAGATTTAATACTGAGACCAATAAACTTGAAAATAATTTCAATGTAAGAAAATGGGGAATTCAGAAAATAGAAGTAACATGAAATATTTTAGTTGTATAGAAATTTTTACATGGGAAAAATATGACATAATTTTATGGAACTGAAAATATCTATAATATAAAATAACCATTTACCAGTTAATGTTAATGAACCAAAAACAAAATTTATTTTCAAATATTAACAACTCAATAAGGAAACCATATTCACATGAAATCTGATGTCTATGACATAAATCATTTTTGAATGTAAAAAAAGAATTTAACTTATCATTTAGTTTTTGCAAGTTTCATAAGTTATTTTACAAAAGTATTAAATAAATTATAAAAACTTATTTAACTTTAAATCACAGTTCAGATTTTCTTTCAATTTTTACCAATTCCACTTCAAAAACAAGAACAGCATCCCCTGAAATATTGGAACAAATGCTGAGTGGCACAAACAAGTTTATATAAGTTATTCAGATATTTAAGAATAATATCCTATTTTAATGACTAGAACTATAAAAAACATGCAAAAATCAAAATTTGTAAAGAATATGATTTGTTTAAGCATGTAAAGTTAAAAAAATTAAATTAAAACATTAATTTATTTATAGTTAAAAAGTTGGATTTAAACTTTTTTAGTAATCTTTTGATACTGATTTTTTAATAAATTTATGTTTACCTGGTATTGTTGGAGGAGCACCCGCAGTACCGTAACCTAGTTCTGGAGGAATCACAAGTTTCCGTTTTTCTCCTTCACACATTCTAAAATATTAAGTTAAATAAAAATAATATGTAAATATTTAAGTTCTAAAAATAAATGTGCGAAAGAAATTTTAAGATTTTTTAAAAAATTTTATTACTGTGTGTATGGGTATTGGATTATAAGCTAATGAATATAAATAAATGTATTTGATTTTAATTATTAATTGGTTTAATGATGGTTTTTCTAAGTAAAATTTCCTTTTAATAAGTTTAAACCTGAAGTATTTTTTTATATCATAATAGGCTAAATTCGTTGTGATTAATCTTTTATTTATTTCTGGTTCTAAACCATTTTGAATATTTACTTCTGTCCCAAGATATATAAAATAAACAAATAGAATTAATTCTCTAGGGACCAATAGTAATATGGGAATTTAGATAAGTATTGTTTTGCTTTAGTTAATAGTAAGATTCATCTCACTGGTCCCTTAATTTTAGTGCAAAGAATGTTCCTCTAAGAACACTTGTAGTCTGAGGTATCAAAATCAGCATATCTCAAAATCATATTACAATCAGTATATCATTATCAGCATATCTCAAAATTTGAATGCCTTTATTAAAGATTGCACCCCTAGTATAAACTTCAGAATCCCACATGATTTTTTGTAATGCAATGTTAAAAAGTAAGCAGGCCAAAGGGTCACCTTGTTGTACATCATTCTTTATTATTAATGGGTTCTGAATAGCATTTTTGTATCTGAATTCTAAAAATATTTTCACTCATTATTAAACGGATCAGTTTTATAAGTTTTTCAGGAATACCAAACTATACCATAGCATTAGTTATTTCCTTTTTATTTAGGCTATCATAGGCCATTCTAAAGTTGATGTGTGACTATTTCATGTTCTTCTCCAAAACGTTTTCAAAATTTAACTTCTCCGATATCTGTCTCATATTAAATAAATTGTTAAAGATTTGGCTCTCAGTGGATCTTTCCTTCCAAAATCCACATTGGCATTTTCAAGTAATATTTTTGACAAGTGGAGTAATCTATTTTATAAAATAGATAAAATTTTATATGCTGTACACAATAGGCTTATGCCTCTATGGTTGGAATATTGTAATTGCTCTCCTTTCTTGCGAAAAGCACAAGAAAGGATTGCTTTATTTCCAATCCTCTAGCAGTATTTCTTAATTCCATACGTGAAGCACAAGGTCATATAGCTTCCTTAGCATATTCCAACAGCTCAACTGGAATTTGATCTGGACCTGTTGCTTTTTTTTAAATTTCTTTACACTCTATTTGACTTCTTAGTTACTCAGTGACAGAGATTCATTTTCCTAAACATAATTTATGTCAATACTATTATCAGAGGATATTTCCTAATTTAGCTGGTCATCAAACTGTTTTTCCCCCTCTGGAGCACATCAGCAATACTAATGAGGATGGAGGCCTGCAGAAAGTAATTCTGGTGTAGTGATCCCTTTCTCCAATCCTTAATTAGTAACGGAAATAGCATTCTGCCTTCTCAGCTATCTGGAAAGATTGAAATAAATTTCCCCATTTGGAGGTATGGATGCAAAGTTCGGACAGGAAATGCACTTCCGACCCCCTTTTTCCTCTAGGGGGAAGCAGGCATGCAGGAGAATGTGATATACCACGACCAAGTACAAAAGCAGAGTAGTACCAATGACCCCAGCCACTTTACATGTGACCTTTTCTATGATGTAGTAGAAATGTATTAAATGATTCCTTGAACTGAAGTCTTGATTCTGTACTTCACTGACCATTAATCCCAAAACTGGGTTTAAAATCTTTATGGCTTAAATTAATTTTTTTAAAGAAAGCCCTGCTTTCATTTGACATTCTTAAATGTTCAGCATATTTCAGTAGATCATCAAGATGGTGCCATTTTTTTGCTTTATTAATTCTCTTTTTTCCCAATTTGCATTTTTATAGTATTCCACCAAAAATGTATGAAATTTATATTCTAAAGGAAATCAAAATTTCTTTTGAATCATACTTCTATATGCAATGTTTTCATTGGATGTTATTTCTTTACATTCAATATATCAAACCAATAATCCACTTTTTTTTTTGGTTTGATTCCCAATATAGTCTTACCTTTAATTTCAGGATGTTTTTCATTAACTTCACCTTATGGATTAGCTACTTCTAAGCTATCACTTAGTTCAGCTTGGTACAAATTTAATGTCATTGGATCCCTAAATAGTAATAAAGATTTCTAACTGTATCACCCTTCATTTTTTTTGGTATTTAAAGTTCTACATCTCACTTTATTACTACAAGGTAATGATTGGAGTCTATATTGGCACCACACATCTAATATACTTGAAACATGTCTGGAATTTCAAGAGTTTGATAAATGCACAAGGATATGCCATCTAGTGATCTCCACATATATTTACACATGCCTTTGTGCACAAGAGTTTGTACTTATAGCCACCATATCATGAGCAGCTGAAAAGCAGATTACTTTAATCTATTTTCATTTGATTTACTAAGACTATGCCTTTCAGTTATTGATCAAAATCATGGAAAATTTTACCTATAATATCAAGGCAAAGAAATGCTGATATATCCTCAGATAAAAAATAAATGAAAAAAAATATAAAAATCTGTAATTTAGTAGACTTATTTGATATGAATATTTTTATTAGCAAAATTAAAATTTAACATAATTTAATACCTCATCATTGCAATATTTTTATTATGGACTTTTTGCAGTAAGTAAAAATAAGTGGATTAGTGAAGCAGATTTTCATTTGAAACATTTTCTTAATTGATATATCATAAGACACAAGTTAAAATGGCAGGTCCTTGATGTTCATATAAATGATATTCACAATTCAACTCAGTGTTGTGTTTTTATACAATATAAGTTTTTAAAATGTGCTTTTGTGTAATATTTGGTGTAATATATCTGTAAAAATTGAAGTGGTTTTCTTTGGGAAATTTTGGTAATATATGCAAACAAATATATATAAGATTTTGTTTCTCATTAATTTCAAAAGCGTGTTATTGATTAAATTACTTAGAAACAAAGTCTGTTTGCATAATAATGATTAATAGCATTTAGGACTCAAAATTTCCAAGTTTTCACCAAATAAATTGAATACAATTACCTACTTAGTAAAATATTTATAAATGAAAAAGTATTCTAATTTTTAGAAGGATTGTTGTATTATTTATGCATTTAAGAATAAAATTTTCAGCAGGAAGCTATTTTAATAAGCAAAATATAAATGTTTTTAAAATTGAGATGGGAAATGAAAATTGAGGAAAATGTCTATATCAGGAAAAATTAAATCTTATTCAATAATATACATTTAAAAAATTATAAAATCCATCTCAAAGATCTCTTAAAATTTGGTATAATACTTTACTTCAAAAGCCCTTGATCCCATCCCCTTATAACTTGTCCAGAACCAAGAGTGAAGGATAAAGGTTCACCACGTTTATAGCTATTGTCAAATTCTGTGCCATCTTCCAATGTTCCCTGAAATAATTCAACTTAAATTTATCAAGAATTCCCAATATTTAAATAGGGTAAAATATCAAAAATGTTCAGTAGAAATATAAAGTAGTGAGAAAATAACAGATTTAATTAAGAAAACAAAGAATACATAAGGTTTGACTAGCAAATTTCACTAAATTTTTTTCATTTTTTCTGTAATTTTATACCACAGAAAAAGAAAAAGTGTTGGGAGAAACCATCAGTAACTTAATTCTCTGATACTTGAAAAGTACACAGATAACTGTTCAATTTTTTCAAATTAATCATTCCAATGTTTTGCAAACTGTGAAATAAAAACAAAATAATTGTATTTCATTTAATGAAAGTTCTACATTCTCTTGTAATAAAATCAAATTGAAAATATACACAGCTGCTATTAAATTTACTTCATCAAAAAGACAACATACTGATTATGGGAAGTTTGCATGACAGGAAGAAAATGTTACTATATACACTTTTTAACACATCCATGTTAAATAGACAATAATACGATATTTACAATGTGTTTTAATGAAGATACTGTACAGCAGAGATCTCTTATGCAAACTGCATTTAAATGCTATAGTGAAAATTTGTGCTAATTCATGTAAAAAAGAGAAAAACATATCACAAACCCAATTTTGATATAGGTTGAATGTATACAACCCAGATTGCCAGTTATTATATAGAAGTATTGCTACTCATAAGAAAGATCCTAAAATTGTAATCAGAGTTTGGAATCAATGAGTAAATGAAATACTATTTTAGACCTCAGCTGTAGTTTAATGAATGAGAAGACAAACATGCTACCCACACAATATTAATCAATTGTACAGCCACGTCTCAAGCCTTGAATCACGAAATGAGGTTCTTTTATAAGACTACAAGTACGTCAAAAAACAACAACATTTGCAGCAGAATGGACTATCAACTAGGTAAACATGACTTTTGTTATATTTAAAATCATTAGATATACTCTAAGTCAACTCTTATCCACATTCATGGCAATTTGAAAATGAACATAATATTTCTATTATGTTAAGATTCTAATCTCTACTTTTTTTATTCAAGTCTAATGAAATGCCACATTTAAGAAGGACAATCCTTGACATTAAATTCTATTATAGTATGTTTCATCAGTGGCTGAAGAGTAACTGCTTCAACGCTATAAACCATTCAAAACATGGTATTATGAATCCGCATGGGCTGTTGTAGATGTACATGGAAATATGAACTTTAATTTAATGATTTTATAGTAACATTTTAATAAATTATATTAATCTCAATTCATTGGAATAAATGCTATAAAGTAAAAATAATTTTAAGTTCACAAAATAATAACAAAAATAGCATGCAAAACAACTTTATTTAACTAGTAAATAGCAAAATATATCTTGTAACAATGTGCTATCCCTACCCTATTGGCAGTTTCCATCTTGCTTTTACTGCTTTAGCATTATAGAAGATTAAAGATAAATAAATAACAAAATTACATTTACAAACTAAATTTATGAAAGAAATTTTAGAAAAAAAAAATTAAGAATGAAAATTTAAAAAATAATTACCTTGTAGTGCATGTGCAACACATCACCCTTCTTAGATTTAATGTCACATGTTTCTACTCTTTTTTTAACTCCAATTTGTAGTTTTGTTACTTTCTTTGAAGCCTTTGTGTCCTCACTTGCTACTGATTTGATGAAATTATTTAAAATCAACATTACAAATGCAACTTCAATAAGGTACTTTATAAATGATGCCATCTATAATAGAAAAAAGCCAAAAATAATTTGCACTTTAAGACAACATTTTTAAACTTATAGGGCATGAAACACAAATGTTATAAAGGTGAATCACAAATGTCAAGATACTTTTATAAATTAAAGATTATTTTTTTCCCTGTGATTTCTTTAAAATTTTTAAAATTAAAAAAAAAGTTAGGTCATAGAATATTGTCTAAATATTCAATGTTTTATTAATAGCAATATACCTCTAAGTATTTAATACATATTCAAAGGTAGGAAAAAAATAAAAATACATATAAGACCACTAAAGAAGTTTAAAATAAACTGCCAAAGAGATTTAAATATTAGAAACTCTGTGATGAACAATTATTTATGCCATTCACTTTAATAACTAAATTAAATTCAGAACAACACAATTCTTTACCACAAAATTTTTCAGGGAAGCATTTATATATGTTGCATGTAAATTTTTTTTGATAAATCGACTTATTTTTTTTTAAGAATAATGAGGAATATTAAAGGTACAATACTAAAATATCTATATTATTTTTTTTAATTAACTTTAAGTTTTTACTAAATAGTAAAAAATAATAAGAATCCAAACTATAAAGAAACAAATTAAAATTAAATACACAGAAATATATGATTTTTAAGGATATATATTATTATTAAAAATATGTGTGTATGTCCTTACAATACCATGAAACTAAATAAATTTTGTTCTAGTGTAAATATAATTTTAATTTGTTTTCATTAAAACATTATAAGTTATTAAAACTTTTTTGTCCTATGTTAATACATAATTATCTAAATATATTATTAATATAAAATATATACAATTTTTTAAATGAATTGCCATTTTTAGTCTATTTTAAAATAAAAATTCACACATAGAGTACTTTTCAAATAGTTTTTTTGATTCCAGGATAACTTAATTTAGGAGATACTTTTCCAAGTTCTGTTCACTAAAAAGCAATTAAAAAAAAAACAACAGGTTTTAAATTTTAATCATTTTCTTAAGGAAATGATTAAAGTTTGAATTAAAATGTAAGATATGAAATAAAAATCCGTTTATTCATCATTCATAATTATAAGCTTTATTTTCAATTTGCATTCCAGTGTTTGTATTGACATTGATAAAGAAAATGCAACCAAATTTTAAGTTACCATGAGGAAAAATTGGAAATAATGCAACATGATTTTTTTTTTAATGATAAACTGGATAACATTAGTACCCAAAGTTTTGAACAAATATGATACAGATTTATAAAACAATTTTTTTTCCTAGAAAAATTAATATTTTCATTTAATTGAAAAGTTATTTTATGGGTTAGGTTATTCAGGAAATATATGACTAGCTATTTATTTGTAAGCAAAAGATATATAAGATAAAACAGTTCTTTAAGAAGGCCACTCTTTTTCATCTGGATCTAAGCAATGAAAATGCATAAATTGTGAAACAATAGTGATGTTATTGCACCAGCACACTTTCATGTAACTAGCCAAGAACTTACAATAGTGTTAAACATAATATTAAAAAAATTGAAACATATTCCTATTGTATAAAATAAGAAAGAATAAAATTCTGAGGGAATACAACAGTACAGTGAAATCGACAATTAGCGATATTTACTTAAGGGTTTACTACTGTATAGAATATAAAGTTAACGACTGATTAAAGAAATCATGTGAAAAATAATTGCAAACATCACACTGGACTTACATTTTTCATAACCAAGCTAAATATACAAATAATTAGTGCTATGATAACAGATATCTATTACTGATATGCAATCGGTAAGATCATATATGAATTGGGATAATTAAGAAAAATAAAATAAAATAAGAAGTGAAGAGTAAATACATATTTATAGAGGAAAATCACATATTCTCAAAACAGAATTTAATTCAACTACTCAATTCAAGGTAATTTGTTATATATTTCATGAATAATAAGCTTAAATAATTATTAAGCATAAAATAATTCGATAAACAAAAAAAAAACTACATATTATGTAAAATTAACGATTTATAAATTAAAAAAAAATAAAACATTTTAAGGAGCTTTCTTTAAAAAAATCAGCATTACTTTTAAATATATATATAGAGAGAATATTGCGATAGCCACTAATTCAAAATAAGTGCAATATTATCAAAATTTTATAAATTTTATTTCGCTTTGCAAGCAAATATTACTGTTTTTGTAATAGTAACATGTAAACAATTCTTGATCTTGAAATTCGCAAACTTTTTATGGAGTATCAGAATACTGTAGAATAAATAATATATTCATTACTGAAGCCATTCTTCGAAAGTAGAGTATTTAATAAGAAAATGGCAACATACATATAAATGAATCTCATTGGCTGCAAACTTGTCCACAAATTGAAAAGGAAACCATCTCATAAGAATCATCCGCATTCTCCGGAATGCGGATATTCTTATGAGATGGTTGGAATGCGGAATGCGGAGTATGTAATTTCATTTCATTTTAAAAATTTTGATAATTTTTAAGAGAATATTGAAATTTAAATTATCACTATCCAGCAAAACAAGTATATATTTCATTGGGATTTGTAGTATCAATATGTATTCGGTCAAACTTATTCAATTACACAATTGTTTTGAAAATAATATGGTTATTTTCTTTTAATGAAGATCTACAATAATATTTACACTAAAAAGTATTGGTATTTAATTAAAATTTAAAAATGCTAACACAATTCCGAAAGTATTCAATTTAGTTTTTTTAACTGGTTAAATTTGATCTAAGTTGTTTTCTTAGACCAAAGAATATTTGTTATCCATTTCTATTCTGTTGTAAGATTTTATTTTAAGCTTATTTCTGTTTTTTATTATCACACCATTTAGACTCATTAACTTTTTCGATCATGTAACTGTTAATGCCTAGGTGAGATATGTTATTTACAATTGAAGGTGGAGGATCCATAAGTTTAGTTTTATCATCAATGATAGTGACTTTCAAATTAGTGATAGAAGTTTTACAGTCATGGATGACTTTTTTCGCTGCTCTGTTTGACATCCCAAAAAGTTCTGTGAAAGATTGCATATATCAGTAATTACACTGATCTGTTCCACAGAGTGTCCATCCAGTTTATTTCACTATCCTTTTTATTTGATAAGAAAACAGGAAAATATGCTTAAGAAAGTAAAAGATAAAAATAAAATATCATCAAAATAAGGTGCATTTGAGTAAGACAACATGAGTCAACAATATTTAAAAATTTATTTTAATTAATTTATTGAATCACTTTTACGAATAACTAGCAAAAATGAACCAATTGATCTATTAAATGCTTTAAATTTTAATACAGATATTAACAGTTATAATTATTCTTGAGAGAAATTTAAGTTTTCGTACTTGAAATAAAAAAAAATTATCGGAAAGTGCTGAACATTATATTGAAAATCGAAATCAAATTGAAGAATACGTATATTTATAAGTATGTATATAAGTACACAAATTGACTTCCTATATATTTTTTTTTTTTTAACTAGATTGCAAATCAGGCGCACAAGAGAATCCCATTGATTCAAAAATGGGTAAAATATATTTCTCAATGAAACTTTACAGTTACTTATTTTTTTGTTACTTAATGTCTTATTTATAATCTTTAATATCATATCTTTCTAAGCTTTTTCATAAGCAAATATTTTTATTAATTTCATTGATTCACAGAAATTGAAACCTATACTCTTCCAGTTATAAAATTACCATAACAAAATTTTTACTTATAAAATTTGCGGTGTTGTTTTATATTAATTTTTAAAACTTCCGCATTTGTATAGACTTTAAATAACAATATATCACTTTTGTTTCTCAAAATTATTAGTAATTTAAGGATTCTATCTTTAATTTGAGTTTTCTTTAGAATAAAATTGCTGTTTTGAATTTTGTTCATAAATAATTCTTATAAAATTTAATGAAATTTCAGCAACATCAAAACTATTTTACTGCTCAAAACGATACGATACCAGTATACACACATTTTACATTCCCACTCGTATATCCGAGGCAATAGCACACTCTCTCTTTCTGACCCTTCAAAAAGGGTTACCAGGATTTCGTTGGCGCGATAGCACAAGACTCTGGGATTCACCATAGAGCATCCTTCCAGTGACAGAGGCATTTAGCCTGATGGAACGATATACATCTATATATAATTTTTTTTTTGTAAAAAATAATAATAACAAAATTTCTAAACAAATTTCACGCAAACATGTAATCGCAATAAATCACAACTACTTGAAAAAGTTGCTGCCGGACCATAAGGAACATCAGTAGTTTCTATTCGTCTTTTTCAGTGGGCGAAAACTTTCAGATAATTTTAAAGTAGGTTGCATATTTAAATCCGTATATTAAAGGCACCATTGAATAGATTATTATTTTATGTAAAAATGAATTTCACCACACAATATTCGTCTTCATCAAACAATTTTATTATTTGCTTTTTCCTTTACTGGTATCCGAACGGTTTACTTTTCCACTCTTTTATCAAGACCTTCCTGAAAGCCTTGCTTTTATCCGAGGCAATAGCAAACCATCTCTTTCTGATTCTTCTAAAAGATTTGCCAGAATTTCGTTGGCGCGATAGACCAAGGAGTTTATATCATATGTTTTTAAGTGCGTATAAAGTAATCCTATTACTTTCCATTTTTTTTAAAAAGTAAAATAATGTGAACTGGAAGCTTAATCTTACATGAAAAACATGTACAAAGCATTTGGATTGAGATTTTTATTACATTATCTTTGTTTATTGGTTTTGTTCAAAGCATTGGTTTTCAATTTGAAAGGAAATTTCAAATACAAATTATCTAAAGAATTATCTAATGAAATGAGCGAAGAATGCTGGAAAAGTTTTGTTTAATTCTTTCAAATGAAGTCAGTACTCCCCATAGAGAAAGGAGTTGCTCCTACTCCTAGCTCTATGGTACTCCCATCATATTCCTTCCCAAGTTTTTTCAATTGTGATTACGATATTGATGTTTTTTTCATTCCTCTAGCCTCATTAAGATAAATATATAGCCACTAGCCTCACTAAAATAATATATTTATAATTCAGAAAACATTTTTAATAGCAATAATAAAATCAGGTTAACTGCTAAAGATTATTTTTCTAAAATAAAGATGTTTTTTAATGTTTGGAGTACATGCTTAAAATATTTTTGGAGTACTTTACCTTTTGTTTGTCATTTCAATACAGGATTAAAATTATAAAGATTGATTGAAGTATAGCATTGGAGATAGAATGTAGTCTTGGAAAAAATCAGTGAAACAGATCAGTTTTTTTCATTTGGTTTCATATGTTCTTGAGTGATAAGATGTGGTGGCAAGTTTGTTGATGCAGTTTTAGTTACGGATTTTAACTATATGAATTTCAATGCTTGTAAAATTGATATTTTTTAAACAAAAGTCACTAAATTTTTAACAATGGATCCAGCTGCAATCGAAGAGCGTTTCACTTCAGCTGTTGAAATTATTAAAAGTTTACCAAAGTCTGGTTAGTATAAAATGTTGTTTGTATCATGTTTGTTTTATGTAATTTAAAAAAAAAAATGGAGGTATTCTTATATGAAGCCCATTGATATTTTTAGACATTTCAATACGTATTAAAACTGAATTAATTATTAATTAGATATACCATATTTCTTATTCGATTGGTTTATCTTTTTCTTTTTTTTTAATTTATATCGTTGATTTTATATACTAGTCATCACATAGTTATTTATTTTTGTACTAAAATTACTTATTACCTTATTAATTTATTGTCTTATAATTACTTGAAACTAAATATTGATAAAAATTACATTTTTAATAAATTCAAATTTTGTAACGATATTTTTCTGAAATTTTATACTTCTTATTGGTAGTTTTTAAATCATTAACACTTTTTATGCATAACTGTAATTTAAATTATTAATGAAGTTTCTAGTCCATTTTGTTAATTTGTTTCAGATTGATAACTATAAAAGTATTTAAAAAGTATAAAATTGATATAGATATAAAGTTTCAAAAGTTAAAACAAAATCATAAATTTCCACACATGGAAAAAAACAAACACTAAACAAGTATTTTCTAATTAAAAGAAGTTCAATTATTAAAATTTATAATATTATTTTAAATTTTATATAGGGATAATGATTATGTTGGAATTAAAATTAAAAGTTGGTTAATACTTAGAATAAATTAAAAAATACATTGCATGTCTTGAGTTGATGTGTTTGTGATGTAAGATTAAATTGCAATGATATAAAAATTCTATTAATATTTTATTTATATCAAACATTAGTAATTTTTAATCATGATCATTCTTGTTTTCAATATACATTTTATCGATTAATTTTTGTTTCAAAAATAGTTCAAGAGCACAATGTATAGTCTAATAACTAAAAGCTTTTGTATGTCATCATATGTAGTGGGAGAACATTTCATAAATAGTAGACCATATTCACAAATCCCCATAAAGAAAAACTGGAAATCACAACCCTGATAGATTTGCACCAGAAAGTAGAAATACAGCACCCATCTTTCATTTTTCAGCTCTTTTTCAAATGTTGTAATTATGCTTGATTTTCCATTCCTATGCTTCAATATGATTAGCTCTCTGGCATTCTGTTCAATAGTTTATGGCTTCAAACCTAACTAAGGTTAATTCCCAGTGAACGGTACGCTCCTTGTATGGTACGCATATATACAACGGTATGCATATATACAATTATAATTAATTGTATATAATATTGTATAAAATTATATTATTTGTATAAAATAATATAATTTTATATTATATAATTATATTAATTGTATATTGTATAACTATATTAACTGTATAAAAATAGCGTACCGTACACTGGGATACAGCCAGGCATGGGTGTTTGTAGTAATTTAGAATTTATTCTAAACTGTAGGTTCCAGTCTAATTAGCCCTCATGTGCAAAATATAACAATTAATTGGCAAATTCAACAAACTAAGCATCAGTACTACTTTTAGGATAAAGTATATATAAATCATTTAAAATATTTTACACTACTTTTTATACAGTCAAATCATTATATGATTAACAGTTTCTTGTCATTAGTATTGTATTAAATTTTTTTCAGTAGTAAATATTATAGTTTTTTTCCTTCAGTAGATATTTCTTTTTTATTTAGTAGATATTTTTCCACGAAAAGAAAATATAAATAAATTATTGGATAATATGAAAAAAATTGGATAATCATTTTTATTACATCCTCAGTAGTGCATTTCAAATATTCAAATCATTAAAATAAATAGAAATAATGAAAAAAATAATATCTAATGGAACTTTTTCTTATGTATAATTTTAATGGGATAAAGAAAATTTTTTTATACATTATATTATAAGATTGTTAGTATAGGTATGTTACAGATATTACTGTGACACATTTTTGTTTAAGATACTATAATGAAAAAGCTCTGAGTTATTAGCCACATGGTTAGCATATTGTTCTTTGGCTCAACAGTTTATGGATTTAGTTCCCACCTGAGGCTTGAATGTTTTTAGTAATTTGGAAGCCACTTCAAACTTTAGATTTTAGTTGCAAATGTACAAGCAGTGACTTTTGAGTGCCAAATCAACCAACCAATGGAAAAACATTTAATATTTATTAAATTTTATTGTTTAAAATTTATTGATTAAAGTTTATGATCTACATAAATTATAATCAGTAAACTTTTCCACGTTTGGAAAATTTTAACTTTCAAAGAAATTGATATATTTTTTAAAATATAATTAATTGTGATTTAAAAATTTAGTTCAGGGCATAATTTGCTTTAAGGTCATAAAAGTTTTTCTTCTCAGCACTTAGACATTCATATGCTTAGAAGAAAAAATTTACAAAATAATATTGATACACGAACTAAAGTATAAAAAGATTATACATATATTATTATTTCACGTAATATGTGTATAAAACATTAATATTTTAAAAGCCATGTTTCTAAATTTATTTCTTCCAAATTTTTATAGTATTCAAAGAAAATTGTTTTTTTTATTATATTTAAGTGGAATTTGAAAAAATTACATACAATTAAAAAAAATTGTTCCTAATGTCCTAATTTTCAATATTTGGTGTATAATTTAAGCTTATAGATTTATTGTATGTTTTTAATGCAAAAAAAGAAATTACAGTAATCCTTCATTATATAATCATAATCCGGATCCTATTAAACTTATATATATACATATACACATATGTTTATACATACTGTATAAATAAAAGGCGAGTTAAAATACATTAATATATTTTCTTTAAAGGTTGAATGGTATATTATTGTTAAACTAAAGTAAGGTATATAGTACATACTATATTCTTGCAGTTTTATATTTCAATCTCCTGAGTTCAAAATATTTTCTATTTTTACTGTGTGTAATAGTTCATTAATATACATTGGCTTAATTTATAGTTATTTTGTTTAATCTGTACTTTCATTAATTCAGATGGCCTGGATCCTTAAATCTAGATTAATGAAGTTCTAGTGTATGATTATTAAATTATTGCAAATTTTGTTATAAACATTTTGCATACAATGAGCAATTTAGAGATCTATTAAATTAATGTAAATGTAAGGATGTAATTGTCTTTCTGCTTTGTCTAAAATAGGAACACTGAATACTTATACAATGACTAGTAACTAAAAGGTAATTGAAATATGATATATATCTTTAATTAGTTCAAAATTTCTTTGTGTAAAATATTTTGCAAATAGGTATTATATATTAAATGATTGTATGTGTTGAATATAAATTTTTTAATAAATTTAATATACTTCAAATAAATTATTTTACTTAACATTGATTGAATGAAATTTTGTATCAGAAGTCTTAAATAGTTTAAAATTAGCTTTTTAAATGAATGTAAATTTTAGGTTGTCTTGTATAATTAAATCAGTGATTTTTACATAGAAGTCAACATTGATAATATTTTGCGTTATCTGACCTAGTAACTGTATTTTTATAAAAGTTATTAAATGCAATTTCAATGGTAAAGTAAGTTTACATAGTTAAGATTGAATGATTTGTTCATTACTGTATTTTTATACGGATTTTAGAAAGTTGGTTATTGTGATCCAATTTCTAAATATGAGTTTTATTTTGAAATTATATATGCTTAAATTTTAAAACATGAAAAGAGAGGTATGTGACAAAAAATAATTTAATATAGTCAAATCAGCAATTTAATAAAGTAGATGCAAAGATATCTTTTTAAAATATAAAGGGGGAATCACCATTTGAAGAATCAAGAATATTTATTTTCCAGTGTCGCAAATATTTTTTATTTAAAAAGGGATTCATGATCAATGGCAAACAGTTATTTTAATTTGTTAAAAACTTATACTGTTGCATGTGTAGTAATTCTAACTTGCTCGGTGAACAAATGGATTTGATTTTAAAATAAATAAAAATGTATTTATTATTAAAAATTTCTTTTAAATAATCATAAATAAAAGAAAAACTTAAGATTTAAAATTCAAGGGCTTATCAAGATATGATTTCATATTTTCTTTGATGGAAAACAAAAAACTTGCACAATACAGAGCTTAAAGTTTCCCAAATAGCAAAATATCTTGGTCCTATAATGGTTAATCCTGGTATTAGCTTGGATCATTACTGACAGTCTAAATTAGTCTAGTAGCCCAATCCTGGATGGTCTACATTTTATTATATAGGATCAATGCAGATTGTCCGATAAGACCAATCTTGGCAGCCAAGATAGGACCATGCAAGACTGCAAGATAGACCAAATCTTAGCTGCCAAGATTTGTCCAATCAGGAGGCCAAGGTAGGACCTATTTTGACAACCCTTATAAGTTTATCTACATTATATATAACTCATATTGGTAACAAAGAATTTTATTTTGAATTACTAAATTACAAGGTAGCTACTTTGAAATACATTTTTTCATTTAAAGGTGTATTGTTGCATCTTTTATAAGTATTGTCATGCTTAAAATTTTCTATTTTGCATTCCATATTGAAAAGTAAACATAAGTGACAAATTTATGACTAACCAATACTTATATTTGCAGTACAATAATATATATATATACACATTTACAGTACAATAATTTAATTTCTTTAATATAAAAAGCAAATCACATTTCTGCATTAGTTAACATTCGTTGGTAGTTCAAACAGTTATTTTTTGTATATAAATGTATAATCACATTTATATATTTTACATTATTTTTATTTCACTAAATAAATTATGCCTTTATAACAAGTGAATTCCAATTCCATATTAAATTTTGTTCTCTGCAAGAGACAAGATGAGAAATATACTCTCAAAATTATCTTTTTACTTATAGCTCTAATGAAGAAAAGAAAAGTAATCTTGTTAATATTTCTGACTTATAATGAATTGCTCTATTTCTAATAAAAAAGTATCTAAGATCATATTAAACTTATTTAAAAATACTTAGATTTTAAATACTAATTCTGAATTTTCTAACTTTAGTTCACATCTTGCTGTCAAATTTTCAAATGCTACTTTTTCTTTATGGGAGAAACAACATAAGTATGAATAAACTCATGCATTATTTGTGTTAAGGATTCAAGATTAATTTTTAACAAATGTTTACCAAGTACAGAAATATTCCATCCTGAAAATATGATGTAGACACTA
Organism: Latrodectus geometricus; assembly: GCA_026290005.1. Lineage (NCBI taxonomy): Eukaryota > Metazoa > Arthropoda > Arachnida > Araneae > Theridiidae > Latrodectus > Latrodectus geometricus. Next base: position 649,692 of record JAPDSC010042304.1, read on the forward strand.
GTACAGTTCATTCTTAAATTTTTATTTAACAAAATGCATATATTTTTGCAATTTAGAGAATGCATTTATTTTTTTTTCATTTCTTACCTTCAGTTTTAAATGTCTAGTTTGTGGCTTCTTCATTTTCATTTGTCAAGACTAGAACAGCATCTATAAATTGAACAATAAAAAATTATTACAATAAATAGTATTTTTTGACACATACATTATATTTAAAAACTAATCTAAGTTCTTTTCTAACTCCAAATAGTTATATATCATCGTTTTAATCTAATGTATCTTAAAATTATTAAATGAATATCATTGTTTTAATCTAATGTATTTAAAGAAGTTACTTTTGCTGCATGTGGTGGAGAGTCAACGAATGCCATGTCAGGTTCCATTTCATTCGTTTGGCATCATAACACAAAAGCGAAACTTCAACGTAAAATATTTAAGGAATGAGCTAAATCTAATGTACACAAAATCTCGAAGAACAAAGAAACCACACAAAATATTGCTCGAAACCCACGAGCTAGGAGAAAAAATTTTTGAATTGTGCTTACGTAAGTAATTGGAAAGAAATATGCGCACTCCTACATTAAGAGAAAGTTAGGTAAAAATTAGAACTAGAAAATCAGCAACAGAGCTCCAACAAACAAACAGCAATTCACAATATTTATAAAATATATCACACTAAAACATTGATAATAAATTCTACCACTTATCTATTTGATATTATTGGCGTGACAAATACACTTTTTTTGTGCAATTTTTCATTATTATTTTTCGAAATATTGAACTCTATAGAAGTAAAATGTGTGTCTTTCAATTTTTTTCTTGGGGTTGAACATAAGTAGCTACACAGAATGGTAGGAAACTTATATCAAGATGTTATAATGGGATTAACTTAAAATTTAGTCTGTTTCATTGCAAAATTTAAATTGTATTGTCTGTAATTAATTTATACTATAATAAATAATGAATCAAAATGTCTCTTTAAAGTTGCAAGAGGCGTATAACAAGTTTATAACGCGACTGAGACGTTAATGCTCGTAGTTCACATAAATTAACTGTAGATTCCGATACAATTAGCCTTTATATGCAGAAAATGATTGTAGAACATCAATCTATCTACAACCACACTTCATTTAACAGAGATACTATTCTCTTCAAGAAGGGAAGCTTGTTATTCTTTACCCTTTTTAAAATGGTTATCAATTCATAAAGACAGGAAAAAAAAAAAAAAAGACTTTAAAGATAGGAAAAATAAATACAGCATCAGAACCTACTGTCTTTCTGTATTTCGCATGTGTATTGTTGAATTAGAACTTAATATTTAAACAAGCTTTAAATTTCAGTATTATCATCTTTTGAAAAGAAAAAAAAAATGCATACCTGCTCATTTGTTGCTTTCAGGTATGATTTGATAAAGTATCTTACAAAAATCTTTATTTATGTTTATAGTGCATTTTGAAGTTATGTTCATTTTGTTGCTCTATCTTCTATTAAGTAATGTCCATTCGCTGTGGACTTTTCTTTTAAAGGAATACCGGCTGTATTACATAAAATTTGAAGATTTATGTAAATTTACCTTATTCCTATTCAATTTTTAACATTTCTTTAAACTTGATTACTAGAATTAATTCTTTTTAACATGTTAACAACCATTTTTAAAATATCTATGCTTTCAAATTTTACGTTGCAGATGCATTCATTATTTGCTGGAGATGATTGGCTCTTCAGTATTCATAAACTAATTTAGCGAGCATTTGTGAGGAAGAAGTAAAACAAAAATTAATTCGCACATACTACTTTTTCTTTTTTTATATAGGAGACATATTTATTCCCCAAATGTTTTGCAAGTAACTCACGTATATAACATGAATTAACGTATTTAGACTGCATTCCCATTCGAAATATATTTTATTTGAATTAAAGATATAAATAGACATTGATATGTTATGATTTTTTGTGCACCGGTAACAGATTAAAGAAATAATCTACTGATTACCGAATGACTTGCTGTCGTAAAATTACAGCTTGATTGCGAAATTATATTTCTAATTATAAATATAATAACTTCCTACAGAAGCCGTTTAGTATGTTTATCGCTAATGATTTAATAGCTGTAGGAATGTTGTAAAATATGTTTCCTATTTAGTGTTAAAACTTAAATATTGAGGAAACGATTTCTGAACACTAGTAAAAAAATTTCCAATTTTTACAAGTTATCTTAGTTATAAATTACCAAAGAATAAATCCCTAAGGAGTTCATCATTATTAACATTATTTGTAATTTTATAAACTAAAAGTTTCTACTCCCCTTGTAATTAATTTTATTTTTGATAATTCAGAAATAAATATAAGATCGGCTTTATTTTTTTCTTCATTCATTTATGAAGAAATTTTCTAAGAAGAAAACCGGAGATTTTTTATGTTGTTAATTTATTATTTTTTGTAATTTGTGCTGATATAACTTGTTAAATTGAAATTTTTTTGACTTGTATCCAGAAATCATTTTGTTAATAGTTAAGTGTTGCAATGTAAATTAATGTAAATTTTATGCTATTATAATATATTTCAAAATTTTAATTTTTTCTACGCAAATAGTTCACATCTCTCTATCTTTTTTTGTAAAATGAAATTTTTGTTTTAAGTTCTTGTGTGCACATATTGTGCATTGTTCTTGTTAGTGAGAATGAAATAACTGCAATAAAAGGATTCTAACGAAGTTTTCCTAATAATATTGGAAGGAAGTATTAAATGTAATTACTCGATCTAATCTGCTGAAAGGAGAATAACCTATAAATGCACTTAAGTTAATGAACTCCAAAAATTAAACATTAGATTGTCTCGTAAATTTGTCCGTTGACAGCGTCATTTTATTTTTGGGATTATTTTAGATTCACCAAGAGTTTTTATTTTAAAATTAAATTCTAATTATAATGATTTAAAAACTTGCATAAAACATGTCTAGAAAAATGATGAATAGCAAAAAAGATCAACATAACAGCCACATTTTTTTTTAATCTCAAACAATGGGTAAAATAAATTATAACTAATATATTTCAAAATTTTAATTTTTACTACGCGAATAGTTCACACCTCTCTCTCTTTTTTGTCTTAGGCTTGTCATCTTATTGGTGAAAAACAAATTCGTCAATTAGATATCTGCTTTTCATTGTTTATTGGGTGAATGATTCATTTTGTTATAGAATTATGACCTTATGATAAAAAAAAGGTTGCTGTGTTGGATTATCTTAAAATAAGTAATAGTTTAATAAAAAAATTTAAGAATGTATGTATGTTAAAGTTTAGAATTCACTTAAAAAAGATTATAATTTTTATTTAGTTTAATTCAAGAGTGGTGTTATGACTTTAAATTTATCAAACTAGGCTAAATTATAAAAGCAAAAGTACTCACACCTTCGGCAATTGTGATTAATTAATTGGAAAAAATTTTTCTTATTTCATTATCGTATTCAGTTAAATATTTCCCAAATAACAATTCAGAAATTTTGTTGGATAATTTAATAAAAATTCTACTTCTCCTTATTGTTTATTAAAGTAGTTTTCGACAATTAATCATCTCCTTAAACGTTAAAAAACAATTTCTGATGAAGAAATCTTTTTCTAAACAAACAGATTTTAATATGGCATGTATTCGACTCATTGGGGAAGAAAAATATATTAAAATAGGCATTGATTCTCTTGCAATTCGTTGGCAGAAAAGCATAAGTTGAAATGGAGTTCACTATTAAGAAAATTTAATTTTTAAAAAAAATATGTAGCATTGAATATTATCATTAAGAAAAAGAACGTAACTTTTAAGCTAGCTAAATATTGTTTAGAAACACTGTTGGATCTTTTCCTGCTCAATTTTTAGGGAACAATCAAGAAACAGGTTTTTGTTTTATGATATATAGTAATCAGTTTAGGGTAATCTACGTAGTTCAAGACAATTAAAGAAGACAAACTTCTCGAGAAAACAGATTCCATTAGTTACGTTAGAAAAAAATGAAGCTCAGTTTAAGTAAGTAGTTCATCGTTGATCGAGCACAGAAAAGAGTCTATTTTTTCGTGCAGCTGTTGATAGATGGACGTAAGAAAGTTATTTATGACCATTAAAGTTCAGAAATTAGTGATTATTCATTAGTAGGCTTGTAAAAAATAAGTTTCCATATGAAACAATTAATTTGCGTATGCAAAAAACGACAGTAGAGCGACAAGCAACCCGTATCAAAACTTAATGAGATAAAGATTTGTTGTGGTATTCGATATAATACACATTGAAAATTGTGCTTATTGAACTAAAAAACATTCTAATACATATTATTAAATTTTCTTTTCAAAAATTTTTTACTTAAGTTTAGATTTAAATAGTTCGAATTTCCTTTAAACTATTAGTCGTGGTAAATTTAGTCTTGTGCCAAAATTGTTCACAAGCAACTCAGATTTATATTTTAATTTGCCGTACTTCCTATTTTCTAATACAGTTTCTCCTTCAGATTGTTATTTGCTTTAAAAATATTTAAAATAAAAAGGAACTGTAGAACGGATTTTTGAAGAGATATTTTGAAATTAAAGTACATATATTTATTGTTTAAATTAAATTTTATTCAAATGTGCTATAACATCGCTTAGAATGACTGTTGAATATAATGTTAAGTTAGTTGTTATGTTTTACCTGTTGAATGTATATAATTTTAAGAAAATAATTGATGATTTTGTTTGTATTAAAATAAATTTGTAAGAAAACTTTACAAAAAGCAATGCTAAGATGTAACGTAAAGGATGTGCTCCTGATAATTTCCTAGGAAATGAATTATTAATGCTGTGAAGTAAAAGATGCAAGATCTCTCTTCTATACTTCTTTTTTTTATAATTACTAGTAATAATTTAAGTTTTAAAAAATTTTCCAAGTTTTATTTTATCCATTTATGGGAAGTGCAAAATACTAATGTGCACTTACAAAACTGAAAGAATTTTAAATTGAAATAGAGAAAAAAGTCTTTTCTTGTTTGATATTTTAGCAAACATTTATGACGTATGTTAGAGAACCGAATTAAAGCTGTACAAATCGATTGTTTGGGAAATTTGATTTTTTTCTGTGACTTTTTCTGTATTTCTTTTGTAGAAAGTTTTTTTGATTTGATTAATAACTCTAACGAAAAAGATTTTAGGAAATTTATCGTTCTCTGTCGAGATTGCAAGCTTAAGAAATTTTTTTTTTCTAAGTGTGCGTGTGACACGTATTTCAACTGATTTATATGAATTATAAGTGATGCGTGGTTACTCCACAGAACCAGATGGATGTAAGCGTGTATGTAAACACTTTTGCAAAAGTGCAATCAACTTCTATTAGTGTTGATTTTTGTAGCAGTTGATGGAGTTCTTTCAGTGAAGGAAAACTTATTTCACAGGTTTATGGAGGGGAAAAACTTCTAGTGAAATTTATGACAGGTTGAAAATTTATTTTACATGTGTGTGTGTGATATTCATCTAAATATTTATCTTAAATTTTAAGTAATACACTAGAAAATTATTATATTTAAAAATTAATTGAATAATTTTTAAAGAACATTAATGATTAAGGAAATAAAATGGTAATTTCTATAACAAATATCAAGCAATAAATCACACAAACAATTTTCATTAATTTTTTTTATTTTTTAAATTTTTAAAGCGTATTTTTATTTCTTTATTACCATTCCATCATACCAACAAATCTACAACCTAATTAAAAACAAACTTTGCAAGGCCTTTCATAATTCATATATCGAAACTACTAAAGATAAGGCTTGGGGTTCCCTGTTGAACTCTCCTCTCCCCATGTGCCTTCTACGCTCCATTTTCACAGCCAATTTCAGAATTTTGAGTGGACATGACTTTCTCCAAGGACTTTCTATCGGCGTAGTCAACACGCCCCACTATACTCTGTGTCCTTCAGGAGCTTTTATGGACTCCATTCATTTGACAAGCCGTCCTGCGCTTTCTTTTTTGAACTGTTTACCCGACAACTTCCACAATAAGGCTAATTTTTATTGGATTGCCAGAGGACTCATGGCCGATAAGGCTGCTGTCCCGACGTTGGGGGGGGGGGAGACAAAGAATTTTCATATTACTATTCTCGAATATATTAGTTATATATTCCAGAATATATGGTTTTTTTTTATTCATCAACTATTCTGGAATATATGGTATTTTTGATTCAAAATAGTTATTCGTCCATTATTTTTTTAAATTTATAATAATTTTTTTACTGTTTATCAGTTTGAATTCGGTTCCCATATCGGGTGTGAATGTTTGTAGAAGTTAGGAATTCATTTTAAACTGCAAGCTTGATTCTATAAATTATGAATAAAAATTAACCGTGGACTATAACCAAACATTAAATTTTTAACGCATTTTTATTTCTTTTTTACCATTATTTTTATAAATATTTAAAAAAAAAATTACATTTTATACAATTTACAATTTTTTTTTCATTATTTAAGAGTAAATGAATAGTATAACTGTTATTTAATTTCTGCTGATCTTATTTGCATGTAAAAATAAATTAATTGAATGAAATAAAAGAATGAAAATTTTCGTGATTTGCAGGCATAACCTAACTATTCCTTTTTTTCTTGTTAAAAGTAATATGTTGATGTATGTAATTTAAAAATTGTATAATTAATTATTATTTGTTATTTAATTATTATTAAAGATGCTTGCGAAAGAATTATTGTAATAATATTAATTCTGAGATAAAATATTTATATGATGGTTGCTCTTTTAAATCCGTGTTAAATTTTACTATCATATGTAATCAGCTGTTACTTTTTGCTTTGATTGTTCATTCTTGTTGCATTGACGATTTATTGTCAACATCTTTATATGTTAATATATAAATGTTAAGAACTTTTGCATATATGTTTTGTATACATTAAAAGTATATATACAAAGTTAATACTGAAAATATTTATTTTAAAATCGTGAATTCGAAGAATTCAACTGTCTATACTGAATTTCCTTTAAAAATTTCCTCATAATATTCTGACAACCGCACGAACAGGGAAATTTTTCATGCAATTTCTTTTCCATAACTATTATTTTTGTCTTGCCTTTTAACCCTATTTAATTACATTGGGCTTAAGTACTTCTGTTACATTTTTTTTTAAACTTAAGAGAAAGAGGAAATTATTATGTTGTGTATATAATGTCAAGGTTCAAGGTTATCAAGTGAACCGACAAGATTTCAATTATGATATTTTGTCTAGTCTAGCTTTGTCTAATATAAAGAATGTTTGTGACAAACATGACATGTTATAATAGGAGAAAACTCTGAAATATTAAAATAATAATAATAAAAAAACCATGCATTGTTTTACTTGTGTGTGTGTTAAGTATAGCCATAAAAACATCATATTATTTTTTTTTTCCTGTGAGATTTTGTAGTTTTATGTTGTACATTCTTAGAAAAAGCTAAATTTTATTGAAAGGATAGTTTATATTTTTGCTATATAGTATTTGAATATTTTCATTGTTAAATGATAAATAATTTGAGGTGTTAATCGATTTTTTCAATAATGTCACTTGAATTTCTCGCAAAATATGCAAAAACCTGCTTAATTTGTTTAGTGTCATGATATTTCAGTTGTATATTCCATTTATAGGAATATCAAAACTATCTTTCCTCCAGTATAGGTAAAATATGTTTTGTCTATCTTCAGTATTTTCATAAATGTTCGCTTTGATATTTTTTCCTCATTTGTAATGTATTTTCTCATAGTATATTAAAATTTAACAAAATTCAAAAAAGAAAACTTTTAGAGTCAATAATATGCTCATTAAATTATTTGACATCTGCCTAATTTAAAGTATTTTTATTTTACTAACTGTGTATGTGCATTGAAGAGAGAACATTCAATTTTCAATTTAGATGTATACAGCAGATATGTGTCATTTAGTTTTCCAAATCTGTGCATATTTCAAAACAAATTTTTCAATTTCCTTTCATTTTGTACCTGGATTAGTTTACTAGTATTGATTTGAAATGATTACTTTGGAAGGACAGAAAAAAGCAAAGATTTTAGCCAAAATTTTGTAGGAAGCAAGAATTTTAGGAGTTTCTTACATTCTGTTGAAGCTCGCTTATACAATTTTAACATTGTTTTTTCATTTAAAAATACTTTCGATATTTATCTGTGTGAAAGTTGTCAAATTCTCAGGGTTTAGTAAAGTATACGTAATCCAATTTACCTAGACTACTGCATAGGTCCAAAAGTTATCAATTTGGATCGCTACGTTAGATATAATAATTGACGTTAACTGCATCAAATGTTTTCGGATTTTCTGCTCAAGTAAAATGAAATTTTTTTTTGTTTTTACTTATTTCTACCCTAATTAACATTAGATAAAACGCAAACTTGTATGAAAAAGAAATAATCCTAATGAATCATGTGTGTGTGATAATGAAATTTCCTATCAATGAATTTCAAGCTTCCAAAATGTCTAATATTTTCTTGTTTCTCAGATCTGAATTATTTTGGATATTTTTTTTTTTCAGAGTTAGAGACTCCCCGTAATTGTACGTAAAAAGTTTTCCAGTGAAGTATTTACTTAATTTTCCTGAGCACTAGTATTTTGAAAGTCACTATTTTTAACTTGATATTTGTCGTTACTTTTGGAATGAGCTAAAATCTATATATGATATGTCTTTAATTGGTTTTATAATTTTGGGAACATCTTTTTGAAAATGCGATATACTAGGTATGCCAAAACAAGAATTATTTACTAAAACTCTGTTCATATTATTTACTAAAATTCTGATTGATTAATTATTAAAAAATGATTATAAAACCAATTTATTTCAATTTGATTTCGAGTATATCACAAAAAAATAATTTATCATCCATTATTATTATTCATCCATCCATTCGTGGTTTAAAGGAACTCTTATCTATTTTAAATACGGAATACAGCATAATTGGTCAATGTAAACAAATTGACTCGCCATCATATCAACAAACGAAAATCAAATATTTTCTGATGAATGATTAAGGGGATTCATTATCATTACACAGCATAACAATATAAAAAGTGAAATTTCTGATTATCTTAAAATTGCAAAACAAATAAATTTTAAATTTGATTTTTTTTTTTTAACAAAGGAATGATATGAAGTGATTTTTCAGACAATTTTAATCTTTATCTTTCGTTTTGTGACTAATGACAAGGCTTGGTAGTGGTAGAATAGTCCTCTTCGGAGCATAAGATCTTTGGTTCGAACCTAGTAAATGTTGAACAACAAAAGATGGATGTTGCGCTCCTACATTCTGCATTCCCATTTGTCGGGGTGGCTGCTTGGGAGTTTCCTTTTTTTGCAACTCGTGATCTATGAAAAGTCTTCCAGGTAGGTGATTCACGGTGAACTAAAATATACTGACGGCTGCCTCCGGCCGTTAGGCCTACCACTTCGTAATGTCTAGAGAATCGCGTGATTTTACTGTATATATTGACTATATGTTTCTTGCATTATTTATTATAATATTGATAAATCGTTTGCCATTATATTGCAAAACACAATTTGTTTGTATTTTATCTTAAAACACTTTAAGTGGAAAATTCTGTTGTACAAAAATTTTTTAATTCTTTTTAAACAATTAAAGAAAATACATTATTTTACCACAAAATATTAGAACACATTTTCTTGGTTATTGAGGTTTTTTTCATCGCAACTCAGTAGTCGAGTCTTGGCCAGCGAGTTACTTAAAGAATAATTTATGCGATCCTCAATCCACGATGCTTCGTAACTGGTGTTGATATTAAAAGAGCTGCAGATACTAATCGTTTATCCAATAAGTTGCAAAGACTACATTATCGGAATTAACAGACAAACGTATAGATAGAGCCCAGAATCGAGTTGATACTATACTTGATTTATTTTAGTTTTGAGTATAACATTCATATGGCAATCGTGAGTAATTGTTTTATCATTTACAATGCATTTTCGATATTCAACTTATTATTTTTCTGAGAAATAGAGATGTTTTTTTGGTATGGTGGTCTCTAATTAGGTTTGATCATTATGAAATTCAAATAACGCATTTAAATATATTGATACGTTTTAGAAAGAACCTACCGAAATTTTTGTGTAAAATCTTATTGAATATCTTTTCACTTTATACAAAAAAATTAAAGGTATTATCAGAATGTCTTATTTCATTAAGTAATCGTTTCAATTAAGTATCTTGTTTTAATTATGTAATCGAATGTTGATTATATATTACTTTTGTTGCAAATATGCATTAGTTGTTGATTTTAGTGTCTTTTTTCAGCTCTTAAAATTTTTTATTTATGATTGATCCGTTTTTAACCATTTGCATTGATAACTTGGCGATTTGTGTCATTTATGTGTGTCGAGATCGATCAAAAAATTATAATGTGGGCGGCAGTGCATGTTTATTTGTCAGTTTTTATCAACTATTGCAATTATTATTCCTCCGTTGAATTTTGTTCCAACCTAATTATTGTAAATTAAGACTATTGCTATTAATATGTAAATAAATTAGTAATTATGTAGGGATAATAGAAATACGAATAATAAAAAATAAATAATAACGCGGGAGTTATTTATATTTGATTTCCTAATAAAATCACCGATTAATGTAATCAAGACTGTTGAGGATATCTGAGAAGAGAATTTGTTAAAATATTATTTTTACTTAAATTTATGAGCTAGTAACTTATATTATTGTTGTATTTGAATTGCGCACTAGGCTTTTGATGTTAGGAAAAAAATATCAAGATCAATTAAATCTGAAACGTGTTGGCCAAAATATTTTGATGTGTGTATATAAAAATGTAAATTAATACATCTACAAACCAGAACAATCCCAAGTTTCGTAAGTTATTTGTCTGATGTAGTGGTGATAGTGTTTCTTATTTGAAAACTAGTTTATCGTTAAAGCTCTTTTTGCAATCGTTGCTAGAATGAACAGTCGGAGCTGTTATCTTTAATTCAGACGATTGTATGTTTGATTTCCAATTCAAGCACTGTTGTTTCTCGTAATAAAACAGGATACTCTTTAAATTACCCTGCGTATTTAAAAACTAATATTGATGGAATATAATCTTGTTACATCTAAAACTTACTTTGCTTTAATCTAAAATTTTTTTTCTTTTATCAGTCACTATCAAAGTCAGTTTTGCTTTAATGCCGTTGTGATGCAAAAAAATTTAAGTTAAAAATTTATTTTCCACATTCTCGTTAAAATTAAAAACTTTTTTAAATATTAATGAAACCCGTGAATTTGCATTTCCAGTTTATATGAGATAAGTTAAATTATACTATAAATTTGAAGAATTTTTTCAAAGTTTTACTTCCATATTATTTGGCAGGAATATTTATTTTCCTTTTTTTGATTTCCGTTTTGTTCATTTGTGATAGTATTATTTAAAATTTGATATCCGAACAATTCCAAGGCCTCTTTTATTCATATTAGTTAATGATTGTTGTCTGAGGCATTATTTTCATCCAACAGCTTTAAAAAAAATTTTTTTTGGCATCTTTTTTATTTTAAAAACTAAAGGAAACTAAAAATAATGCGAATTTGGACTATCAGATAGTTATTGCAAGGAAATTGGTGTAAAAAATAATGCATAGATTGTAAATAATTTCAAGTTTGTATATATTTCCATTGTATATAACCGTTATATTTCTCAAGAAATCAATTATTCAAAAAAATTTACCTTTGATTAAATATCTATTTCGCAGGTTTGCCAACAACAAACATGCAAACAAATTTACACCAAATCGCTCCCCTTCATAATGCAAAACTCTTTCTCCTTTTTGAAACTACAATGTAAATTTGATTCATGTTGGGTTTTTTCTGCAATCCACAATATTTCCCTAGAACAAGTCGCAAATTTTTGTAAAGTCATTATCTGATATGAGACTGATTCGCTCGCTGGTACTTGAAAAGATCTATAGATCCAAGACCTTTTCAATATCTATGATGATTATATATGTTCAGGAATTCTTATTTTTAATCCAGGGCTCGGAGTTGTCCTGATATTCCTTAAATTCCTGATTTTTTAAAAAACGTCCTGAAATGTCCTTATTTTGCGAAATAAATCCTGGTATTCCTTAATTTTTTATTATATTGCTTTGAAAGTTTAATTTTAATTAATAATTTTATATTTTTCAGTAGTAAATTTTTCTTTCTGTGGAATATATTTTTTCTTTAAACTGCTTTCTATGCAAAAAGAAAGAGAAATTCTTTTCCCCTTTTTTGTTCTCTTTCAAACAGGTAATAGGGTTGCCAAACATTCGTCTCCGCCTCGTCTTCGGCCATTGGTAACGAATGTCTGACGAAAAGAAATTTAGGTTTGGGTTAACCATTAAAATTTATTTTCTGCAGTTATAGCCAAAAGATTCTATTTTTAGTATTTATACAGCTATTTATAATTTTGGCCAAATTGTGAGAATTATTTGCCTAAGCTTATGCGCATGTATGAAATGTGAACGCGCCATTTTGAACGATTTTGATGGGTGTTTTGAAGAACGTTTATTAGCAAGTTTAGAATTTATTTTTTGAAAAAAATTTTCTTTTAAAAATGCCAAGGAAAAAGAAATTTTCCGATAAATGATTGGAACTGCAAGATAGGAATAAATGCCTAATTAAGACATGGTGCCGAATTGATGTTCATTCTGCAGAGTGCTTCATATGCCAAAGCAAATTCAGTGTTTTAAATATGAGGTTTAGACAAGTGTTTGCTCATGCAGATGGATTAAAACACAAAAAAGCTGTGAGCTCTTACAAGAATCAAACACTATTTACTATCAAGTCATCAACTTCATCTGAATTCTAGACATCAACTGTAGTAGTGAATAACAAATAATGTCTTCCCAAAATGACATCAGAGAAAACCATTAAAGCTGAAACCAAGTTAGTTTTGGTGGCAATAAAAAATAATTACTCTTTTTCATTTTTGAAAGTTTTAGCTGATATTTATGGAGAAATTTTTGATATGGGACTCCTCCGTAGCCAAAAATCTCAAATTATTCGTCAAAAAAGTCAGATTTATGATTAATTTTGCCCTAGCTCCGTATTTCAAAACTTTTGTTTCGGGATATCAGCACTTCATATTTTGTTTTAATTTTCAATGAAACTATAACAAAACAAAGAAACAGTTGGATATTTACATCTCATATATTGATCTGATAAACAAGGAAAAAATGTCATTTGTTACGTCGCATCACATTTTTTAAACATAGTAAAACCAATAAAATTGTAAAAATTTTATTGAAAATAATGGTTTGATTTTAGAAAAATTAATGCAGTTGTCAATAGATGGACCAAGAGTTAATTTAGCTGTTTTAAAGCAAATAAATAGTAAATTAAGTAAGAGCAAAATTTACCATTACTAAATGATTTGGGTACATGTTGCTTACACGTAATCCATGGAGCACTATGTAAGGGTTTCATAAAATTGATTGTATTATTGATGGATTTGCTGTAGATATTCATCAATTTTTCAAATTATCCCCTGCAAAAAGGGAAGATCATCATTTCTTACAGTTGGAAATACTGGAAGAAACCTTATCTAGACTTAGTTTCTTTCATCATGTTGAGAGAAGTTAATCAACTTTGGGGTCAGTTAGTGAGAGAATAGATGAGCAATATGATGTTCTAAAAGAATATTTTATGGTTAAAGTACCTAAAGAGTCGAAATATCCTCTTTCTAATAGACATCTTTAGAGTATAAAACATTTGAAAGACCCTAAGACTTTGGCATATCGGCATTTTGATTCATGTTTTGTATAACTTTTGAGCCATATTTACTTTCTAATCAAAAAGTCGAACCTTTAGTCATATACAATTCAACATATTTCTCATGAATAAAACTTCTTCAGACTTTGATAAGATGAATGAAGAGTGGATTCTTTACATGTGGGAAGATGCGACTTGCTTATGAATGATTATGATAATGACCAAAATATCTGTAAATATTGGAATGCAGTTTTTAATATAAAAGATGCTGGTGGTTATATAAAATATTCTACTTTCTAGAGTTATTAAAGCTTGTCTGTCGCTGTTAAAAGTAAATTCACAACCAGAAAGAGGTTTTCGACTAATAATTCTGTTGTGACAAAAAAGAGAGCTCTTTTTTTTTTTTTTCCTTAATTAGAATTATAACAGTTCATAGTTTGCTCATTTGTCATGATGTTATTGGAATGCATGGCAATTCTGTATCCTCCATTCAATATACAATACAATTAGAGAAGAAAAGAAAGGGGAGGAAGACATAAGAAGTACTTGTGAAAAAAAGTTTAAAAAATCGCACTTGTTAGAAAAATTAATGAACTTGAGAAGGAAAAAAATTTGCTTGATAATAAGTGTGCAGCTCAAAAAATTTTGGATGATGCAAATAAAGAAATAGCATATGCTATTAGTGTTGATAATGAGTGATGTGAAAGTTGTGTGCTGCTGCTAATACAGATACTGCATCTGTAAATGATTAGTTTAAAAAGCAGTACTAAATTATCGGAGTTAAACGCTAATACATCCAATTCAAAATGAACATTATTAGTTATGCATATAAATTTACTGTAATATAAACCATTTATCATGTAACTTATTAAGTTTTAGAAAATGTTCAGTATAAAAAGTTTAAATTTCTGTATCCTTTTTCATATTTTTGTATTAAAAACTTAGAATTTATTAAATAGTATACTCCTTCCTAAAATTTATTGCATTCATAATACAGAAATTAGTATGTAAAAGTAACATTGGTTTTATTTAATTATTGACATGTGTCCTGAAAAATGTCCTGATATTTCTTGAAAATATTGTCCTGAAAAAAAAATTTCAGCACTCCTACCCCTGTTAATCTCCAGCTGCAGATGGCAAATAAAGCTGTAGGCAAATGTATCTGTCACATCAACGGAACTACAGTTTATAGTGGCCCTTATCAAATTATAATATAATTTCAAAATTTGGAAATGTGCTTAGTATTATTTGAAAACTTCTTTTTCTTTTAAAGCTTCAAATTAGCTATAGAATATATTAGCATAAATCATTATGCATCCGATTATGATGAAGAGTTTAAAGTTCTTTCCCTTGACTGCCCTAATTATTTTTTTCAAGAATTTTCTTTATACTCCTATCATAGTTGCATTAATTTTTGTAATATTGTACTTTTACGATCTTTGAACTCATGATAAAAGGAAATTAACAACTTATAATATTCATTAATGTTTTTATTTTTATAGCTTTTGTAGGATATATTTTAAGTAATGTTTTTCATTCATACTATTGTTTGTGGTGAGGGAGCAAATAAAAATTCATATGACCTACAATTTTTCGTTTCTTGTGCGTCCTCTTGACCTAACTAGCTGTAAATTTTTAGATATAGATTAAGAGTGCTTACCAATTGAATTTGTGCTAGGGATTGTCAAATAATTAGTTTTCTGGCCATTGTTTCAAATTTTAGTTCAACAGCTCACGAGTTTGACTTCCTCTTCGTGTTATTTATATGTGGTAATTTGGAATCCATTTAAAGCATTAGATCTCATCAGCCATCGTGAGCAAGAATAATTGTTAAGTGACAGATAAAACTTCAACGTATCAATAACCAACCTATCAAAACTGCAGTTTCTCTGTTTATAAAATAAAAATAAATGAACTTAGTTCAATTAATCTTACTAAAGCTTTTCATTCTTGTTGTATCTCTTGTTTATGTATACCAAATTTTTTACTTATTCTGATAGCTGGTATCACCATTTTAATTATTATATGTTTTGTTTAAATTAGCCATTTTAGATAAAAAAAAAATCTAAATATTTTTAAATCACAATAAAATAAAAAACCTCATATTTTGGATTTTTGTTTTCCAGTACAAATTTGTTATAAAATTTAACTTTTCCTCTCTAAAATATTCTGGAGTTTTCTATTTTCATGCAAGGTTTTTCTGTTTTTATTCAATGGAACTCCATGTGTCCTAGTTCTATTAAATTTTCTTTGTTTCGTATGATACATATCAAGGAAAAACCATTTTTAAGTTTAAATAGTTCATGGAGTTTAAAGTAACTATGAAATCACTCTTAAATTTTTCTAAGATTTAAAAATCAATATATGAAATAAAAGATAAATTAACAATTTTATTTTTCGGATACATTTTAATGATTTAAAAATGTATGTATATCATGTGCAAATTAAATTTTGATATCGTTTTTTGCATATCAATGGAATCAATATTTACTGTATATTAAAGTGTGTTGTGGATGTGAAGTGGAATGTGCCAGCTCAGGTGTGATCTCCTCACCTGATTTTGATTCAAAATTACGAGGCACTTGGTGTTAGACAAGTACATGAAACCGATACAGTTCTGGCTCGTCTGCACTGTTATGTATGCATGTATATTAAAAAGCTATCGGGTAACCGTATTCGTATTATTCCAGTATAATGTGGCCACACTGTAGCCTTCATTATTCTTAATTGAATATTTCTAATTAAATAGTAGTGTTTACTTCTCGAATTGGTCATAGTTTCAGAGAAAAGTTGCATAAGAACTTAGCAATTAAAATTTTTATAAATTGTTTGTGTAGGTTTATAAAAATGAAGGCTCGTATTTTACAACTTTTTCTATATTGAGTAGTTTTATAAAAGCATATCGCCATAGTTTTAATAAAAATAAATATTACATAATCTATATTCGTTATCGAAAAGTTATTCTGAGTTCAAATTAAATTTTTATAGTTTTGCAAGAATAAACATTAGTGATGGATTAAGCATTTTTCTTTTGTTTACCTGAGGTGGGGAGCTGTAAGAAATAGCGAAAAATGTACTTAATAATACATGAACACATCATTTAATTTTAGAATTTTTTAATAATAATTTTTCTTTATTTGTCATTTAAAACTTCCTTCAAAACGATAAAAATATTGATATATTTTTACTAATTTTATACAAATTAGATTATTTTCTTCTGATTGCTGTATTCCTTTTGACTGTACTTGTGTTATTGTTGAAATGGATCTTTCAATAATTTTAGCCATTTTAAATCTTATTACGGTAGATTGTTAATTTTTTCTTTATAAGGTAGAAATTTACACGTCATTTTTGTATAACCCCAAAAAAGTACGCAAATTTAAAAAGCAAATTCATTATTGGTATTAAAATATAATATCAGTAAACTTAAAAATATGTTTATTTTAGAACGAAATTCTTTATAAGTTTTTGCGTAGTTTTTAAAATGAACGGATTTTTTAGTAACCAATTAAAGATTAATGCAAGTCAATTGATAGGTCAAGTTATTCGAAATTGCAGGTTTTATCAAAATTAGTTTGTCGTTTCATTGTCCTATGGTTACTTTTTACACATGAGAACTGATTCGATAGGTATTATAAAGTTAGTTCCAATTAAACAATTCGGAAAAATTATAAGTTCATAATGTGAATTCTGAATGACTGCAAACATCCGAACCCACGAACGCAGACCATTAAACTAATAACTAGATTTCACACTTAAATTCAAAATGTGAAAATAATGATAAAATAGGGAATAGTTCCAAGCTTCTTGTAACTATACAAATATACAAAAAAGATAAACTGAAATAATAGGAAATGACTGCAAAGAAGATGGAACTTTTTTCTTTCTAGAGTTATCGAAAGTCGTTACAAATAATTAAGAATTGAACATCAAAAATCTTATCTCAAACTTTATAAGCGTATTTCAGCCACAGTAAATTTTGGTAGGAATATAAGGTAGATATATACATTATATCCAACGCCTATACTTAAAGAATTTTTTAAAATGTGGTCGGCCAAATTCTTATGTTTCTATCAAGTGCAATGTAGTCTGAAACTGGCAGGTGTCGTAATTTTAATCAAGCTGCGATAAAACATTTTACTATTATAATCCCCCTTTTTTATCAATTTTATAAATTTTATACTTTTAATTTAATTTCAGGATAAAATATTTTGTAATTAATTTGACATTAGAATAATTTAAAATACCTGTTCTGTTCTGAAAAGCTTTGTGTGAGTTGTAAAGTTATTCTACTTTCAATGTTGTTATTTATGAATTTTAATATTTGTTACACATGCCAACTATTTGATAACAAATAAAAAATTAAAATAAAATAATGTTTATTTGATTATTATTTAAATATAAAGAAATCAGTATTTGAAATAACTATATTTTATTGTCCAAAGGAGATAAAAAATTAAATAAAAGAAAGAATCTAAGTGTGTTTTAACCCCGGAGTAAAAGAAAATAATGTATGTTTTTTTGGGGGAAATATATTATTTCATTGCATTCATTAACTTATGGACAAACATGACCAAAAAGTTTGTGAGTTTGAATTATGTTCAACGATTTTATGCTTTGGTTGACTCTTACCGTTTACTGTATTCCAGCTAAGGGACGTTGAATTCGGTGAACTTGTAATGTGCCTCACTTTCCCCCAGGATGGGGGTTTTCAACTGTGTTACGTATCGAACTGTCTTTCTTCTGGGCACGAGGAAAAAGGATAATATTTCAAAACTCTAACATTTGCAGTTTGTAGTTAGTATGTTGCAATTCGCGGTCTGATATCTACTTCGAGTGAATACAAATGAATTGAAATTTTAGATCACTGTAGAAAGTGATCCTGTTTTAATGACTGCATATTGTCTATAAATAAAGAATATAATTAATTATCTTGTCTGTGTTTTAACTGTAAAGATAATGTTATCATTAGGTCATTCACCTGTGTAAAAATTAAAAACCGGATACTTATCTTTTTATTTTTTGTTAGTTTTAATGCTTAATTGAGAACAAATTCTTTAGTAGTAATGCCGTATAATTGTCTTATTAAAATATTTTATTTCGTAAGTACATTAAGACTATTATTTTTAAAGACTTGATAAAATTTTAGCACAGAAAATATTATCTTTGAACATTATCACTGAATAATCAAAAACAGATTTTATCATAGACAGATTTTCAAAAACAGATTTAAAAATATTAAAAATATTTTGCGAATTTTTTAAAAAAAAAAAAAAAAAAAAAAACCATTAATTTTGAGATTTTTGTATGTGTGGAGTACGAGACAGCTGAAAACATAAATTTGGTTTTTCTATGAATTGGAAAGCAGAACTATTGTTAACGGTCATATGATCAGTCATTTTTTTTCTCATTAGAAACGTAATAAAAAAAATAAAAAATATTGTATAAAAAATTGTAATATGAATTGGAAATGTGGCTATTGTCTGAAGTGGCACCATCTGGCACTAGTTTGAGATTTAACTACTTGTTTTAGACGGTCGTAGGTAATCGACGTCTAAAACAAGTAGTTAAATGGCTAATAAGTTACGGTACTTTTTAGAAAAACAATAGATTACTTTTTAACCGAAAAAAAGATTTTGTTAAAAATTTAATTTTGAAATAAAAAGGAAGCGATTACTTTGCCTGATTTTTCCTCAATAAAATGAAAATAAGAATAATTTTATTGAGGAAAAATCAGGCAAAGTAATCGCTTTATTATATTTTGCACATGCTTTTTACATAATGGATGCTAAATAATTTTTTCTCACAGTACTTTACTTATAAAAAAAGAGAAGTATAGCTCTATCTTTCTCTCTCTCTATATATATATATATATCGTAAAAATAAATGCTTTTTTAAGACCTAACAATTATTTTCCTATTTTATCAACTGTTTTGCTGGTCCTTACATGTTTATAAAAACTAGCATCTATTGTGTATTATATATTTTTTTGTGACATTTATTTTCTTTACATATTTTATAAATAGTAAAAAAAATATATATTAAAAGGATATATATAAAAAAATTGAAGGAAATTTTATTTATTAAATTTTAAGCACACCTTAAAAAATTAAAATATGTGTTGTACTGCTATATTGCCTGTGGTTCGAGTTCAAAGGAAATTTTGAATTAAGTATGTTTTTTACAGCTTATTTCTTGAAGTTTCTTCTTCCTTAAATGAGAAATGAGGACTGATATTTAAATCAATAAAATATTTTACTCTACTGCAGTTACAAATTCCTCTTTCCTTAAATTTTTCTGTTAATTTTCCGGCTTTTAATTTAAGAGAGAAAGTAATGCCATATACTATAAGTAATATCCAAATACGAGATGTTAAATATGGTTTTTAAATATGTTTATAATCCTATGTTAAAGAATTGAAAAAGACTACCATTAAGATGGTCACTGGTCATAGTTAGTGTTAATATAGTTATTTTTAAGATTATAAATATTGCATCTTCATCTATTTTTATATTAATTTGAAAAAATGTGCAAAATGAAAGAATGTGTTGCAGATAAATTATGGTAAAAAATATTGAAAAAATATTATTCACTAAAAGGTGTGTGTGTGTGAGAGAGATTCATATAGGTAATAAGACAAATGCATTTACCCTTCACAAATTGGAGCTCATCTCATCTTTAACACGATATTTCCAACGGATCCCATCTCATGTGGTAATGAGAAAGCAGACTATTTAGCTAAGAAAGGAAGCAGACTACCAGCTTCTGCATCTGATGAACTTACCTACTTTGAACTCTTTTTCTCAAACAAAATTCATAAACAGGAGGAATTGGCTAGTAAGCCGGGACAGTTGTTGGTTCTTTCATGCGATGGAAAAACCAATACTTGCCTCTCCCGCCTTGCGAGTGGCAACTTAAGATGTCTTACTTTTCACACTGTGCAAAATTCTATCCTCTTTTAGCCAAAAATCCACAAACATCAGGATAAATCATATTTTAAGTTGTTTGGGCTTTCTTTGGGAGGAAATATACTTTTATCCCCTTCTTGTTTCTGACTTTTTACATGTCAACGGATTTATGTACATGGTGTGATACTGTCAGACCATCGAGGGTATGTAACAACAGTTTTTGGAATATTCACTTGCATCTCATTTAGCTTCTAAAAGATGGATATTTTACTTTTTTTGAAATAGTTCGGTAGAAATTGCAAAGACTAAAATGTAATACTGAAAAAATATATATATTGAAGTTTATCAAAAAGTAAGAATTGTAAAGCAAAATGTTTACAATTACAATCATCATAAATAAGCATATTTAATAATTTCACTAACTGTTACATTTCTAATAGAAAATATTAAAAAACAGATTCACAGAAATTAAATATTTCGTCTAGAATTTTACTTAAAATAAAATTGGTTTGACTATTAAACTTTTATTTCACAATGTTTAACTTTGAGCATATTGTATAAATTTATAGTCATAGCCTCGATCTTGATTTTTCTATTGTTTATTGCTTATATATATATATATATGTATATTCTAGTTCTTTAAATAAGATAGCTAATTTTCGTAAGAATATTTTATTTATAAATCTTTATTCTATTACGTATTTTAAATGCTTTGAATACGAATGAGACTACACTCATATTTTAATTCTCACTGATATATCTATGTTTGGTTTAAATTAAAATATTCTTATTGTTAGTTTCATTGATGCAATGCGTGAGAGTTTTGTTTCAATTAAACTCTTAAAAATTTAGGAAAAATTACAATGCTTTTTTTTTATTATTATTATTATTCAAAAAAAAAAAATTCTGCAAAATCAAACTAACTCTTTAAGGAATGAAGATCATTGTGCTGTAGGGAGAAAGCGATGATTTCTATTCGTTATCATTTTAGAAAATGTGCTTGCCTTTTCTAACACATCAGATAAATGTGAAGTGATAAGATTATTATTTTTTTTTCTTTTGAACTCTTATCTGAATATTTCATGAAAATATTTTGACAGTTTATTATTATTATTATTTTTTTTTTTATGAAAGCAATGTTTTTCAGTCTTAGTAACATCAAGTTTGCAATAACTTTAAAAATCCTCTATTGTTTGCTTTATTTTTGTTTTCAAAAAGATATCCTCATATTTTGATGTCATTTTACTTTTATTGACAGCTATATTTGATTTTTGTCTGGGATGTGAGGGTATACATAAAAGGAAAAAAATTTTTAATGATATATCTTTAAAAGACTTTTAATAAGCTGATTAATTTCAATAGATTTTTTTTATTTGTTTTGATGCAATCATAGTCAACATTGCGCGTTTGTGAATGCATCCATTGCTCAATTACTCTCATATTTGTTATCGCATGAATTTAGTTGGAGAGTTTTCCCATGGTTTTCAGAAAATAAAAGCGGATAAAATCTCTTTTTTTTAAATATGATGCTGAATGAATAAATAATCGCTTAATGGGAAAACGCAACTCAACTTCAACGAATTCTGTCTTTGTTACAATAAATGGAATTGGTAGTTTTGGGAAACGGAAAACATCAATAGAATTGACGTTTCTACTTGCTAAAATATTATTGGTAAATGTATTTCATTAAGGAAGTTCATTTAATCTTAAGCCGTTAATCTGTCACGTTTGATGAAATCACCTGTTACTATGGCAATAATGTATTATTCTTAACTAAAACGTCATAGTCTAAGATATCTTTCATAAGACTCGAACGTCCCCATTTTTAATCTAAAGTAACACATTGAAAGAATTATTATAACTAAAAACTTATTATGTACTTTTAAAAGTATTTATGGTAATGTCATTCTCTTTTGAATACAATGTTGAGAGGCGCAGCTTGTCCTTTTTGGACCTTGCGCCACAAAACCCAACCAACCAACAATGTTGAGAAATTTATTCAGTAGTCCATAATGCATAACTATGTATAAATACGATAAAAGACTTACAGCAAAAACTGTTTGCTTTTATTTATTATGAAATTTAAAGAATTAAGTTTTTAAAATCAACTGTAGAAATGTTTGACACAAAAAATTTGGATTTTTTTTGCAAATTTTTTTTATTGATAATTAATTCAGTTTTTATTTTTCAGACGTTTCTGTTAAAAATACTCATGTCTCTTCTCAATAATTGAAGGATCTGAAATTTTTTCCAGTTAATTAAGAACTGGTAAATGAAAAATCTGAGGAATTTCTTCTTGTTTTTCATTGAAGGATTTTAAATCCTTCAATGAAAAATGAGAAATATTTGATTGCCTACTTTTATTGAATTGTATCACAGTTCCTACAACATTATGATACAATTTGTTGGCACTCTGGCTACCGATTTAACACTTGTGAGTTCGAGTTCAATCTTGGGTGTAGATCGAGGCTATCTTTCGGAATACTTTTCAAAAACTGTAAGTCCTTTAAGTAGTCGAATCAGCCTTCTTGTGGAATAAGTGATCATAGAGTCGTATGCAAATAAACCAAAAATACAAACTCCGCTAAAAATGTGGAAAGTCTTGGAACTTACACATTCAAACCCCAACAAGTCCTTGATGGCTAAATGGTTTGGGGTTCTAGCATTTAGGGCAATAGTTTGCTGATCTGGAAATACAATGTTTAGTACTCTGTTCTTCAGTATATTTGGTGGATTTGATTCCCATCTCAAGTGAGGAAGATTTTTATTGTAAGGAATTCACTTAAAATTAGCTAATATTACTTTAATTAGGTGAACAATTCATACGTTCTATTCCCATCTCAGTATTTACTTTAATCTATTAATATATAGAATTAAAAACGCGCGAAAAATAATATATATCATTAAGGAAAATGAAATATGCTTCCGCATGTACAATACTTCGTTTCTGAAAGCATCAGTGAAAATATTTTAATTACACTATTTCTAGTTCGGCAATTGTGTTTTTTCTTGTGGTTTTTTCCTTAAAAAAAAAAAAAAAAAAGAAAAAGAAAAAAATAAAAAAAAAGATTTAATTATGCCTTGTTGAAAACAGAGATAATTTTTTGATCAAGTATCTGAGTTGAACAGAGCCTAGTAGCCTACCGAGATTTTAGTTTATTTTTCAGGGAAATCGGTTGTCGTGTTGGACGTAACCAAACAACTGTAATGCGGATATGTGATCGTTGGATGCTGGAGAGTACGACGGACTGTCTTGTTCTATCGCATCCACTTCAATGCCCCACTTGACGTGATGACAGGCAAATTATGCGCATGGCAGTGACGGATATCACAGCCACATCACAAATTATAGCACATCACATTCAGTCTATAATGCATTATCCAGGGTCTGCGCGTACCATTCGACGCCGTTTATAGCAGAGTGGTCTGTCCGCAAGACATCCATTGTTTCGTCTATCCTTGACGTAGAAACACAGACGTCTCTGCCGCCAGTGGTGCGATGAAAAGGGATGTGGACGGCAGAATGGAATGAAATTATCTTCATTGACGAGTCAGGCTTCTGTCTGCAACACCATGATAATCTCATTCGAGTCTGAAGACACCCTTTAGAGAGGATGCTGAACAGTTGCGTTATGCATCGGCACACTGGTCCTGCACCTGGTATTATGGTATATTGCGGTATGGGATATCACTCCCACACTCCTCTAGTAAGCATTGCCGGTACTTAAAACAGCCAGCGCTACATCACTAAGTTGTTGGATTCAGTTGTCTTTCCTTACCTTCAGGGATTGCTCACTACCATATTTGAACTGAATAATGCACGACCACACGTGGCCCGCATTGTCCAAGGCTTCTTTGTCAATCGCGAGATTGAATTTCATCCTTGGCCGGCTCGCTCTTCAGATCTTTCGCTTATAGAAAACGTGTGGTCCATGGTTGCTCAATGATTGACCCAGATTATATCCCCAGCTGCCACACCAGATCAACTTTGGCAACGTGTGGAAGCTACTTGGTGTGCTGTACCCCTAGAACACATCCAAAGTCTCTTTGAATCAATGCCAAGGCTTCTGGCCGCGGTTATTTTCAACATTGGCGTCTACTCTGGCTACTGATTTTGCCAAGAACTACACTTCACAATAAGTCTATAAATTTAATCATTTGATATATGGTCAACAATTATCTACATAAATTTTGTTGTGATATTTCTTGTCTTTCTTGGTGTTGCAATTTGGGTGGTCAGCAGTGTATATAACATTGATATACTAATCTGTGAGCATTACTATATTTTGTTTAAAATAACATTCAGTCGAACGTAATATTGTATTTTACCTCCGAAACTCAACGTGTGCTCATTTCTAAATTAATTTTTAGAGATATCTATTCATTTGGGGAAAGATAAATTGTGCTTACATGTTTTGGAAATATGTGAGAATTCAATAATAGTATCTAAAAAATTCTCTTAGTGCCCTAATTAACTCTAATCGAGATTTTTTTTTATTGTCAATGTGTTATAAAAATGTACTAAAAATCAGAAAGAATTTATATATCGTGGTGAAATAAATTTATCTTTTTTTGGATTTTAAATCTTTTTTTTTTATGACTCCTTTCATCATTTCTTAAAAATAAATAAATAAATAAATAAAAACCGTGGCATGGCAGCTCATTGGCGAGCCAAGGCGTATAGTGTTCATATCTGTTTTCTTGTCTGAGGGTTCTGGGGTACTAAGCAAGACCCGATTAGGTGGTCAGCTTAACGTGAAACTCTTAGTTTAGTTTCCAAGCATGCTTGATACAAAGCTTTATCGGCTTACTGAAGGTATGTAAGTCTGAGTCCCTTCCCCAATCTGAGGATAGAACTTCAGACTTATGCGTTGGGAGCTCGAAATGCTACCTCTACGCCAGCTAGCATCAAAATAAAGATAGATTTCCCATAATTTTCTAAAAATCTGAATTTTTCTTTATAAATGACATAAGTATGCATCTATATTTCCTTGGAAGAATGTATTTTGCATCTAATAATCATATTTGCATTCACAAAACTTCATTTTGGTAGTGATTCGGAATTTCATTTATTAAGCGTCGTATACAGTTGCACAATGACAACTCTGAAATTACTCAAGTCTATTTTTGTAGAGAAACCTTGGTAGATATTCTTTCCAAGTGGACATTTGCTTTACAAGGACATTAAAAATAGCCTATACGAATGTATCACGGTCTCACATACCACAAGTTGTATTATTTATTCCTTTAAGCTAAACATAGTAATACGAAATGTAAAATGCTTTCTTTAACGCTATTTTCAGACTTGTATCGGATGCTGTCTGAAAATAATTAAATGGGGGAAAAATCAATTTTGTTCTATAGTTTTGAAAGAAGTGCGTTTATTTACTTTTAAAATAAGTTTTCCATCTGAAAGCTAAACTAAATGAAAAGCGAACATCTGGATTTGGCAGTCATGGGCTTGTTTGCTGTTTCCTTATAGCTTTAGTATTTTTAATTTTTCGAAGAATCATCAATTTCTTCGAAATTTATTGATAGATATATATTATTGAAATTATTAGTTTGTATACAGCAGAGGTGGCCAAGACGTCGACCGCGGTCAACTGGTAGACCGCGAAGACATTTTAGGTAGTCTACGCGACCATCCCGATAATGATCTCGGATATTAACATTTTAATTTATGACTTATAACATAGAATGAATGAATTATTTAAATGAAAAATTTATTACAGTCTACGCTTTATAACCCAAAACAAACTGTGCAAAGATTTTGGATTTAAAGATTTATGATTAAAGGTTTACGGTTTAAAACCTAAAACAGACATGATGAGCGCAATTAAAACATTAAAAAAAACTAGAAAAAAACTAAGATATGCATCTCAATTAAGAAAACATGAATTGAGAAACTTCAAAAACATGGAGGAAGAGTGCATCCATAATCCAAACCGGGACTTCGAAGATTCCGCTTAATACTTGTTTTGTTTGAAGAATTTGAAAGAAGATTCGCTGACTTAATTAGGTTGAAAGAAATATTGAATTTTATGATATTTCCATATATATTTAATGAAAATGTCAACATTGATGGAGTATCTGAAAAAATAAGACATTTAATAGATATCACCTCAGTCACGGTCGAGGAAGAAATTATTAAATTATGAAGCGATATATTTCTTAAATCCAGACCATATTTTGCGATACTGATTTTTGGAAATTAATTTCTGGGGAAACGTTTACAAATATTTACAAATTGATTTTGTATTTCAAATCATGCTTTGGATCTAGGTACCTTTGCAAATCTGCTTTTTCAACCATGAACAAAAAACAAACATTGGTCCATTTAACAGATGAACATTTAATTTCGTGTTTATACATTGCAATAAGCTCGTACCAGCCACAATATATTAAACTTGTCGCAGATATACAGTGCCAAATTTCAACTAAGCGAAGTGAATAGGATGGTCAGTTTTTCATAAATGCATATTTTGATTATTATCAGTAAATTTTTATTTACTAAATATTAACATTAAGTTTTTTTTTTTTTTTTTTTTTCAAATTACATAATTTATTATATTTTCTTGTTACCGAAAATAAATATGTACGTTAATTTAGCTCTGCCGTTGGTAGAACGCCTTCGATTTTTTAAATGTGGAGTAGACCCCGGATCCTAAAAGTTTGGCCACCCCTAGTATATAGCTTTGAATATATTAAAACTTTTCCCTTGATTGCAGTGATAATACTGATGTAAATTTTATTCCATAATGAATTTTTTTCTTCCAATGCCAATGCAGCAGGCAATTACAGACTTTATCCTTATACAGAGATCACAGAAACACAAAACAAATTAAGAATACTTAAGACATTGAAATCACTAAAAACATAAAATAAGGTAGGCAAATTGTTCAAAGTTCTATTTCCTTAACGAAGTTCTTGAACACATTTTCCTTCAATCAAGAAATTCTTTTTTGCCTGGAGTATTTTACCTGATTTCTTTGCTCTTAGCAACAAGAAAATTTTCAGTTCGAAGTTGAAAAATCAAAAAAGGAAAGAGGTCGCACTTTTTGTAGCTATTTCCTTGAGAAGGTGAGAGTAACGGTTAACTTTTGCTCTTCCACTACGGAAACGCGGGTAAATGTTTGTTCTGGAGAAAAATTTCGACACGATGAACAGGTTTCAATTCCTGCGGCTATTCCATGGAGGACTCCGTCGTGCTCTGCGTACGAATTTATTTGATTCTTGTTTTCTGTCGCAGTGAGTTCAGCTTATTGACTCGTTCCCAAAGGTCTCTTCTTTGTAAAAAATAATGTCACGCTTTGATGGTCATTCAGTTATAGTGAATAGGTTTGATAATAAATAATTGATAATATCTTTTTGAAAACTATGGTCTTATTTATTATTTTTATTAGAGCATTGTCCATTGTTCGAGGAGAAGTATAACAATCGAATTCATTGAGAAAGACGTATGTTGTTATCTACCAATTAAAAATATCGAATTTCGCAATTTAAATTTTTTATTAGAACAAGACTTGAGGTTTAATTTTTACAAAATGAAATTATAACTGTACTGTATATGGTTTTTCCCATTTAGATTGCATACACTCTTCAAAATTCGAAATAAAAGAAAGATGTTATAAGAACTGAAAGCAATCTGTTCTCAGAAAATCTGATACTTATGTATCTATTAAAGAATTGAAAGGGGAAAGCGTATTTGTGTTTGTCCGGTACATATTGCATTTTGTCATCTAGATGAATTATTTTAATGATCAATATTGGTTTCATTAGAGTGTCTATTGTGTTGGGCCTACTTCGGCAGTTTTGGGGTCATGGAAAAATTAAATTCGATCCCTATATTTTCCTGGTCTGGTTTTAATTTATGGTAGCTTGTTATCTTAAAGCCATTTGTATTATATTCCTGGTATGTTTTTAAGGTTTCGATATCCAATTAACATTTGTATTTAATGGGAAGCACGAAGTCTGTTTTGACATGAACTAAAATTGCTAATGTTTGATATTTGATTTACAATTTATTTATTATTTCATAAGATAATTATAAATATTTGTATCGTATTGTAATAATAAGTTTCATGATTATATAAACGTAAAAATGCGTTTTTTAAATTTTAAATCGCATACTAATTTATTTTTTTTTAATTTTATTTGCTTTCAATATTTCTTATTCAACATAAGAATTTTTGTAGCCATGATTAAATATACGTTATATATACTATATAATCTGTATACAAAATCTTCATTTTATTTGGAGATGAGATACCCTTTTACAGAATTTAAAAAATCTTATATTATCTTGAATAAATTTTTGATTTCTAAGTTCTTGAAGTTTAGTTTTCCATAGAAAAAAAATGCTAAAATAGAGCTCTGTTGTAATTCAAACAGAATGAAACGTTAGTGATTACAAACGATTTATCTGATTTTAGTCGGATTTATTTCATAAAGTACAAGTAAACAAGAAAGTTGTTGTTGTATTTAGTAACCAAAGAAACCAAAGAGAACATGACCTAAAGAAAGTGTAGCCTATTCTTTGTTCTCGAAGTAATCACCATCGACATCCAGCATCTTCTGCCAACATGTCTCCAGTTGTGCAATCTCCTTGTGGTAAAGCTCGGGGGATTTTGGACTCAAAAAAGTCCGTGAGTACTTGGTGCAAGTCTGCATCATTGGTAAAGGATTTTCCACAACGATGATTGTCCAGGAAATGGAAGAGGTAGTAATTTGATGGTGAAGGGTGAGTAAGGAGGATGGTATGAAGTCTTCCAACCAAGTCGCTGTATGGTATTCTATGCCAACCGCGTGACATGCGGCCTTCGTTGTCGGCAAAGAACAATATATCATTTCGATTAATATCTGGTGGCTTCTTCTTTTACTATGCCTGTTGTACACGTTTCAATTCCCTCTAGTACAGGTGCGCAGTGATTGTTTGGCCAGATTCATAGTGAACCATTTACGGACTAGTTCACTAAACAAAAGCCTTATCTTGCGTGGGTTCATAGGTGGTCTTGCGCTATGCAGGGCAGCATCTTGAAGTGACAATTAATTTTTGGAACTCTTGGAAATGTCATACAGGACCCATTTTTCGTCATTAGCCAGCACTCGATTGAATATGGATGCGTTACGGTGGTGAGAAAGAAACGATAAACAGGCTGCCACTCGTTGCTTATGGACCTTCAACAGCGTGAGAGGAATCATCTTCCTCAGCCTGCACGCTTTACCTAAGCGGTGCAGATAAGTCTAAACGTTTCACTGAAACAGTAAATTGTCTGGCAAGTTCACCACATATTTGTCTATTGTCCTACGCAACGACCGCCTGCAGAGCTTCGTTATCAAAGTCTTATGGTCGTCCACTGCGAGCTTCATCACAGAGGAACAAATATCTCGATCTGAATTTGTGAAACATGCCTTGCCGTACTTCCATTCACAGCACTATTCCCAAACACTTACATATTCGGTGACTTGATACAGTAGCTGATAAGCCCTCTTTGAAGTCGTAAAGCAGACAATGCCGGAATGAGCTCCTTCGACACACCCATTTCTCTTCTACTGTGTGAGTTAAACTGATGAATGTGCTCGATGGACCCACTTTTCTAACGACATATTTCTACTCTTGACTGACCGGTGTCTCAACCACGTCATTTACTATTTTGCATACTTATTCTCTTTTCATTCAAGGCAACGCGAAAACGGCAAGAGCTTTCTTATTTACCTTGTATTAGGCAAAAAAATTATGAGTGATATATTGTGTGAAGTCTCGCGATGGTTTGGTTGATTGAGTTGTCGTTCTCATTAGCGGAAATCAATGAATCCCAACCTATGTGAGTGAAGATTCGTCACATTCACTAATGGTATATAAAATGTCCAGTCGCTGAAATGTAGTCACGATGTCTTCCATGTGCAATGATAACTCTGGAGGGAACAGGCCAGATCTGGGAGTCTTCTGTCTGGTTTCTGCTTCTAATTTGCGACGACCGGTTTTCGGGGCCGTGATGGCGTGCCCACAGGGTGCCCCACTATATGAAGGAGCCATCACTTTTTCTCTTTGTAGTGCTGAAATGTGAAATCCTAATAGCTGGCCATCAGAAACAAATTCATGTAGTGTATGAAAATGTATGTTTTCAAATTTCTTTCACACCATTGCAAATGTTTTTATTTGCCTTCCTCGCTTTATATGAGAAACCTGTCTGCGATAGTTAAGTTCAATTCTTACACATCTGTGTGAGCATATCTTATTTATGTTCACTAATGCAGTAGTGAAGCATTCTTGATTTCAGCCAATGCCAACAAAAGTAATACGTTACCATATTCTGAGGTCATTATATCTTAATAACTATTTAAAAAGAATATGACACGATGTTCTATCGAATTCTCGCCATTTTACAACTGTTATTTTTTTACCGCCATGTGAATCGCAATAGAACCTGCAATTTTTGGAGATATTTTAAATAAAACTTTAAAATATCTTCTTTTTATTAGATTTCTGCATAAGTGGGTGAGCTTTGTTTATTTGAATTTATGAGATGTAAAATCCGGATAAATCATAAATCATTTTGATATTGCGTTATGGCACCCTTGAGATAACAAGAGGTAACCGAGTATTTTCTTGGGGCTATTAGTTGTGGAATCCCTAACAGCCGAAGACTGTCGTAAGGTATCCACCGAATAAATTGCTTTCCGGGAATCGAGCTATATTCGTGTGTCCCAAGGGAGAAAACCTGGAATAAGTATTTTTATATTTTTATGTATAATTACCAGCGATCGCTTTGTAATCATGTGATAGTTATAATTTTCAAAGTCTCTTATCAATAAAATGTTTTTTGTAGTTGATTTGCATTCATTGCTCGTTTATTCTCTCGGATATATAATACATGGAGATTAATTGGGGTGAAATTTTAATTTTGTACTATGAATAAATTATGTTTTATAGCTTATTTTTTAAGCTACCAAATTAACTTCCAATAAGCATATATTGCATTTTCAATGTTATCCTTTTTAAGTTATTAAAGTGACGAAAGTTTTTCTGTTTTAAAGTTTCTTGATAAAATTCCTAGAAAGTAATAAAACATGAGTAACATTCAAAAATTTCTGTTTTTGTTTCTACTTTTATTTAAATAAGTTTTTGCTCTAGTTTTTTTCATAATGGTTTCTCCTTCTTCATTGTTTCCTATACTTCATTGCCTCTTATATATATATATATATATATATATATATATATATATATATATATATATATATAT
>JAPDSC010042304.1:681594-706737 GCA_026290005.1 Latrodectus geometricus
TATATATATATATATATATATATATATATATATATATATATATATATCATACATACATAATCATTCTTAGAATTCCCCATAAATCAGTATTTGAATATCCTTAAAACCGATTATTTTTTATATTTTTTTGTAAAAAAATTAATATCGAACTATTTATTAATCCAGATCAATGAACGTCTCGATTTAAAAAATAGCCTACATAATGAATCAGGATGTAATTGTTATGTTATATTAAACAAAAAAAAAAAGTTTATTTGAAACTTCAGAACAAAAGATACATGATTTATCTGATATCTGATTATTTAAATTATTTTGAAATCTTTCTCTAAATGATAAATCTCACTGATTTGTTTAAATAAAATCTCTAATATTCATTAAATTGATTTCAATTACGAGCTCTTTTTTATGTATTATTACGTAATCTATTTTATAATAAATCAAAAATCAATAAAATTTTAATATAAATCAAATTATTTTGGAGATAAATCAAAGTCGTAAAACATCTTTTTTACGAGTACTTTTATACAAGGAAGTATGTTGAGTTATTTAGTGTAATGCACTTTTATTTGATATTAATTTCATAAAAATATTATTTAAAAATATTTTGCTGTCTTAGTACTGATTTTAAAAGCACTTTCAATTTTATTTCAACAGTTTATTCGAACAAACTGAATTCTTTTCAATAGTTTCCATTTAGATTATTGAAATTATTTCCTTCACAAACGAATTAGAAGCAGAAGGTTCGAACCTTTTTTCTATTATGATGATGAATCACATTAACATAATTCATTAATTTATTCTCAACATTTATCGGTTGTTCAGAAGTATTTAAATGAAACGATTAAAAAGTTCGTTTTCTGGATCTGAATTTAATATAGCAATGATGTCACTTCAGTAATTGAATAGTGCTTAGAACACTTGTTTTGCCAATGTAATACATAGAAAAAAAGGGGGGGATAAGGGTAGAAATTGATCTTTTCGATTTGCTGCACCTACGCTACAGGTGCGGAAAAGTTCATTCTGAACATTTAACATTAAGTACTGAGTTTGGAAAGGAAGACACTAGTTCAATATCGACCTCTTCGCTTAATCTTGATTCAAAATTCCGAGGCATTTCTCGAAGAGGAGATCAGTGCAGTTCAGTTTCTCAACATCGTGATATGTATATATCCATTGAACTCCTAAGACTTAATCAGGACTTTTTTTTTTTCTGAAGCTGTATCCCACGTTCATAATATGGATGTGTAAATATGAATTTGGAATATTCAAGGTAGTCTTATATAGCATACATGAAAGTACTTATCCTCATTAATGACGTTCGTTTTCCGATGCACGCATCGCGGATTTAATCTTTTTGTCTTTGAGTAAACGTACATCTTGGTAATAAGCTTACTTATTTAAAAAACAGTTTTTGCTATGATGTCACTCTAATTACGAATATTTTACCTATGAAATACAAGTATAAATGGGTTTTTTACTTTGATTTTCCGCAATAAATTCAAGTACAACAGTTTTTTCCCACCACCGAGAGTCTTTAAATTTTTCTTTATCAGATTAGAAACTTATTTTAAGTTTGAGCACGTTTCAAATAATGCTGCTGCTTATTGTGCGCCCGACGTTTTCCTGTTACATTAACTCATCAATCTTAGTGACATGATATTTAACAAAGAAAGCGAATGAGAAGTTTGGAACCAATTTTGATTGCAATCTATAACGATTTCAAAGCTTTCTTGCTCGTTTTTACTTATATTTCTTGATAAATAAGGTAAAATTGTAATTGCATTTAACTTTTTTTTAATAAGGAATTCGTGAGCTCGAAATTTCGCGAAAAGTGAAATTTAAAAGCTGTTTATTTGTACTTAATTTTATATCAATGATTTTAATTAGAAATTAAAAATTAATTAAAATATTAAAATCGGGACTCTTAATCACGTTTCAGTTCGAAATAGTAGACTTCAATATCCTTCCTAATGGTGAGGTTTTGTTAAGCAAAAAACGCATTCACATCGAACAATGCAAAAATATATTTCAAAAATCGAAAAAAATAAATAGCATAGCGTTATTGTTTTTTTAAAATTTCACTGGATGTAGAAAGAAAAAGAGAATCTGTTGCCATACGTGTTTTTCCTTTACTTCCAACGATAATGCATAAATGATACATCTCAAAAATGTTAAAAAACATTCTTCTTTTCTGAAGCGAGTAGAATTCCGAAAAAAAAGCAATGTACTAAATCTTTTAAATTAACCTAAATCAATACAATTTACAGGCAGTTCAAAACTGTGTTAATTATGTTTCAAATTAATTACAAACTCTGTTATCAAAATTTCGAAAAGAAACTTAAATTTTAAGTAAGTTAGACAGATGCCCTGTAAAAGTTTCTTTCTATTCTTTGTAGCCGCTCTTAATTCAGCCCAGGACTAAATTTCAGTCTACAAACTGTATAAGGAAATTTTATTTATGTAAATAATTCTTTCTGTCTGTATTGATTTCGTGATATTTTATTCAAGTATTTCTTTAACTCACAGAGGTGTTGGTTTTCATGTCTTAGAATTTCATAATTTGATATGAATTTTTATTTTTTAAATGTTGGTGAATAATATTAATTATCTCACTCTCAGTTAATGTCAATTTAGTTGGGTTTCGTTAATTTTTATTTAGATTTTTTACTTGTTAATCAAACTAAACTTATTTTAATACTATTGAATATTTAAAATTATAATAGTGTTATCATTGTTTTAAAAATACTCAATTTTTATTTTAAACTTTTATTGCAGATAAAAATAAATTTATAATTAATTATTTAAAAATATAATATTAATTTACTCCTATAATTTACAATTCGATTTTTTTTAAAATATTTTAGGCATTTAAAGATAAAAATTCTGAGTACAGTGCACTAAATTTTTTCGAATATGAATTCCTTAGTTCTTGTATTTCTGCATCGATGGTGTTAACAGCGGTCCATTTAATAAATTAACTAATATTGACTATGAAAAACAACTCACTTGCTAAGGCTGTTTCATTAAATCTTTATAAAAATGGAAACTAGAAATTGATGTACTATTTATTTAAAAAAAGATTAAATCTATTAAGATTAATAAGGGCATAATTCACGAGAAAACGCTAGGTTAGATTTAAAGACACACAATCTCTAAACAAAATGTTTTAATCTTCATTCTGACTTTATTATAATTCCTTTGATGTATTTTTTATTCGTTTTTTACGTAAAATTGTTGAGTTCTCATTTTATTAAATCTAAAAGTGATATGAACAATTGTAAGTCATTATTTTATACTAACACTAATCAAATAAAAAAAAAAAACAGTATCAATGATTCTGATAGATTCCCCTTATTTTTATGTTGGTACGAAAATTGTTTAAAATTATTACCATGAATATTATTGCTTTCTTAAATTTATTTTTGAAGCAAAAGAAATTAATTTTGTCACTTTTGAGTATGTTGTGAAAACGGAAGCGAAAATTGTGTTTTTTCAAACTTCTGTGAAATCATTGATTTTCAATACAAAAATTTTTTTCGCTTATAATCTTTTTTGCAGTTATTCTACTTACGAAATAACTTTTTCTTTATGAAATTACTATTTTAAAAAATTCTAAGCTTTATTATTAATATGCAAAATGATATACTTTATGAACTTTATATTATAATTAAATTTTGATTATAAATTAAAATATCGGAAAGCTCAACATATGTTAAAAGTTATATCTCTCATGAAAGTGTAGGTCTTATGTGTAAAAGTGTTTTTAAATTCGACTTTCATCAAAAGTATGTCTTGATTGCGAGTGACAAATAAAAATTAATTTTTCTTCTTATGTTTACAAAATTCCCAAAACAGATTTATTTATTTTTGATTTATACATAATAAAAAAAAAAAATAATAATAATCACTCATACTAAAAAGTTGTCAAACAAAATAACAGATTCTACTTATTCTATGCTACATAACCATTTTGGTACATTTGACAAGTGAGACTCTTCATCTGATTACTGCAATACAATACATTCTTCAAATAATTCAGTACTCAAAGCGTTAATAATTAAAATTAAATTTTCTGGCGGTTGACCCTTTCTAGCCTTATAATATTCTTTAAGTAATTCTTGACTCAGGGCTCTAGTATGTGAGGAAATTAGAGTTTAAAAAATGACATTTTAAAAAGAAGCAACCATGCAGGGAACTATGAACATGCGATTTAATAATTAAGAACTATTTTAAAATTGCAATAAAAATTAAATTTTTTAAACAAAACTTTAAAAGTAATGGTGTTAAAAATATAAATGGAATCAAGTTACAGACTTTAAATAAAGTTTACCTTAGGAAAAAATCGGTGTACATTGTATGCCAAATGTTTCACATAAAGACATTTATGTCATTTAAATGAGCTTTGAAAGACAATTTAAGATATCTTGTTATCGTACAATATATTATTTTTATTTTGTGTACTTAGCTGTTTGCACATTTTTTCCCCAGAAATTATTCCCTCTGTTATGTTATATCATTAATGAATTTTTGTTGTTTAACTATAAATAAATAATTTAAGGGAATAATTATTTTAAGTGAAATAAATATTTTAATAAATTATTACGTGAGTTATATTTATGCTGATTTTCTTATATATTCTTATACAGGGTCAATTCAGACATCAAACGAAACAAAATTGAAATTTTACTCCTTTTTTAAACAAGCTACAGAAGGCCCCTGTGAGCTGGCAAAACCTGGATTTTGGGACGTTGTGAATCGTGCAAAATGGTATCTGTATATTTCAAATATATGTTGTCTTTTACTTTATAAAAGTATTCATTGTAAATAAATGCTCGATATTTATATTAATATTTTTTGAAGAGTTGTACGGTAAATTTTTAACGTGGAAGCTTATACACCCATTGGCTATCTGATTAATGATACTCATTTGACCAATATGTTAGATAATTGGCAGTGACGGTATTTTATAACTTTTCAAAAAATATATTTAGTTAAAAGTTATGTAATGAGAAGCAAGGATAATGTTTAAAAATTTGTGTTATCTATTATTATTATTTATTTGTTTATTTATTATTTATTTTATTTATTTATTTTTTTTTTGAATTTTCGCTTTCTAATTTCAGGATTTTCAATAATTTTGTGTTAATTATAAACTTAACGAAACTTGAAAATAGATGTACAATTTATAATAAGTTATTCCTTTCGTATCAGAAATAAATTTATGTTAAAGACAATTAAATTTCCTTCGGAAGTAAAAAACAGAAAATAAAAATTAGATTTGTTTTTTTTTCCTTTAATGAAGTTAAATAAAAAAAATTAAAAAAGAAACTAGTAAAAATGGAAATTCTCAAGTTTATAATCTCATTGGTTGTAGTAATAAGTTTTAAGCGTGATCCGAAGAGATGATGCCAATTGGTTCAACTGCTCGTTTATTCAAATTTCCCCTCGTATGTGGTTGTTCGTCGTGTTTGGAATCCATTTTAGTCCTGGTCTGATTAGCTCTCTTATATTCAGAAAATGATTGTTGTGTTGCAAATCGAACCAAGGAGATCACTGCTTAATTTAGAGCTGAGAATAGTATATTTTTAGTTCTAATATTCTACATCATTTTTTAAAATTTTTTGGCATCATTTGAATAGCTGATAAATTTCAGCAGTGTAGAATGATTATGGACATCATCTCTCCGGTAGAGTACAAAAGAAAACAAGGTATTTTTCATTAACAGAAACAAGTTATATTCGGAAGGAATATGTCGGTCCATGAGTCGGATGCCTCAAAATTTTCCAGCCAAGCGTTGTTAGAGTGTCCTTGCGCTGACTGTCCAAAATTAAATTAATGATAATACAAAATACTTTATATTATTATTGGGCAGTTTTTGCTTAAATTTTTGACGTTAAAATAATGTTTCCAACTGATTTCTTGCTTCAGTCATAACAAATGTTGTTTTTTAATGTTTAGAAATCATACTTACATTTTATATTAGTTTTAGAAGTCTATAAGGAGGCATACCCTTCATATCTCACCAAATGCATAGAATTTTCTTGCAGTGAATGGGGCTTATTTCGATTTTGATGTTAATTCCTTATGATTTATTCCGATATTTTCTCCAGGATTCATTCAGATGATAATAACACGTCAATCTTTCAACCCCATTGCAATTTTTCTAATTAGCATGCCCAATTTAGCAGATTCATCCCCTTCAATGAATGCTCTTTTTCGTCTAATTTTCTGCTTATGCCACTTTTATTCTTCTTGTCTTGGGAATGTTTATTTATACGTACTATAAACGATTAAAAAATCATTTTTTATGATATATTCTTAATCATTCGATTAAATTGAGATCTATTCTTACACGAAACAATGCTTAAAAATCCTCATGGCTACCTTTCGGTGAAATATTGCTATGTTCTCGATCACGACAACAGAATCATAATAATTAAATTATCGAAATAAAAATTAATTGGAAAAACAAAAATTTATTAAAAACTATTGGAAACAATTTCTTTCCTAAAAGAACTGATTAGCATTTTGCTGCACTTTTCCTTTTGTGAAACTCATAACGAATCCCGTGACGAATGTCTTATTGTAAGACATATTTTACTGTCAAAATGTCAGCTTTGCTTTTACATTTTTTCTGTTTCAGCGCATGTTTATTTACCTTAAACTAGTTCCTATTATATGATAAAAGTACAATATACTGATAACTTTGCTTTTTCGCAATTTATTTCTATGAAAATGCTTTCAATTTCATACCACACAAAATTTTTGGGAATATTCAGACAAAAGTAACAATAGTAAAAAGAATTTACTTTAAGAAAAATACATTTTTGTGTTTTGAAACTAGTGAGAGAGAGAGAGATCTATAATTTTTGAGTTTTTATATTATTATAGAACTTATATGTAAAAAATTATAAACTTATTACAGTAACACCATTTTGAATGACTTATATATCAAAAGTTATTCTAAACATTGCTAAATGCATTATTAATATTTTACTGTTTATATAGTCAAATATTTCAAAACTTTAAAGCCATCTAATAGATGAAAATCTGCTAAGTTTACCATATTCTTTAATTTGAAATGCATTTTATTGCTAGAAAATGTATAAACGTTCTTATTTATATTTTTAATATAAACAAAGTTGCATATTAGTCTCTTGAAATCGTTGATACGGAAATAAGCAGCCTTATTGTTAAATTAAATAATTTGAATAAAATAGTTATACTCAAAATAAGTATTTAGGTAACACAATTGAATAAAAAAACAAAACTTTGTTTTTTTTTTAAATTAAAAAAAAAAAAAAAAAAAAAAAACATTATACTTTGAAATATTATATAAAAATAGTATGTTAAAATGAATATGTTTATTTGACTTATAGTTTCAATTTACTGCCAGTAGATGGCGACAGTAATCAGTGTTATGATAATAGCTTTTGCTGTTGAAACCCTCAATATTTATTCCTTGAATTGAAGTAGTTAATACTTGATTAAGTATCATGAATTTATAAATTTTTTAATATATATTTCCATTTGATAAATAAATTGAATATTTTATATTATACACTAGTTAATTTTACCTATAATAAAAATTAAATGAAAAGTGCAATAAGCCTTATTCTCTAAGAAACTTTAAAATATGTCATCTCAAGTATAATGATTTTTATACTATATTCAATTGTTGGTCTCTAAAAGGAATTGAATTATAATGAATTAAATTGTTATTAACAGTTCGCTATTTTGAAAAAAAAATTGTAGTTTTGCATATTGAATAAGTTTTCAGATATCTGAACAAATTAGAAAAGACAGTAGAGTTCAAAAATTTTTTATAGTAAATATATATAAATACAATATAGACTATTTACATGAGTCTGGGATATTTTCTTATACAATCAATAAGGATAGAATGGTCTGAAAATTAATGAAATTCCTAAAAGTTTATAATATGTGCAAAAAAGTTTTAAAACTGTTGTACAAAGTTAAAAGTTATTATTAAAAGATTGATCCAATTAAATTGCTTTTTATAATTTTCATTTTTAGTTTAAAGTGTCTGAATTCTTTCGTTTTAAAAAATTTAACATGTTTTTGTGTATTATTTTTACATTTATTTTTAGTCTCCTCAACACTTGAAGGAGGTTACTAATGGAAAATTACAAATGTAATAAAGTGTAACAAACACATGTGAAATAAAATAAATCTGCACATTTCAGCTATTGCAAGTAATGTGAAATAGATACATTATACTTAAGCCTAATATTAATAAGTTTTGTTTCTATCATTATTTTGGAGCATTTTCTACTAATTCTTAAAATATAACAAATTGCAGAAATCAAACTTATAATTTAAACACAAAACATTCACTTAAATGTTCAGTAGTTTTCAGGTCAATGAAATAAGTAGATAACTTAAAATGTGAAACTTATCATCATACTTTTATTCATAAATATAGTAGCTGTCAAAGTTAAAATCTTAGAAATGTAGTCATGCTTCAGGGAATAAATTCTAAAGTTGAAGTTGATCTTCAACATGTTGAGACAGGTGGATAAAAGTTCAAAATATATGAATTTTTTTTTTTATCTACTTATGCACTGTCTATATTCTAATATAACAATTGATTTTGCCTTAATTAAATCTTATGATCAATAAATGATTGTAATATAATGAATCAAATTAATCCTGATTGTATTATCTTTTTTTGCTACACTATTTCCAGTGGGTGAACAAGATTAAACAGTTTGATTTGCATTTACCTTACATATGCACAGTGGGACACTCAAAATAGAATGAATACTGATTTATCATGTTTTTTTAAAAAGAATTTCCTATTTTTATCATAATGTCCTAAAAAATTGTAAAATGGCAAAAATGATAATTAAAGAGTATTTTATTTATATCTATGTTTTTCTAAAATCTATTTTTTCTTGCAAATAACTTTTTTTACTAGTTTAGCTTTAATTGTTATTTTGTTTAATTTAGGGAAGCCTGGCACAAATTAGGGAACATGTCTAAAGAAGAAGCTATGAAAAATTACGTGCAAGAATTCGTAAAGGTTAGTCATTTTATTTTTCCTACATTTCATATTTTATTAATAAAACTATTATATATTATGTTTGATAAAATAAATTGTAAATATTGGAGATTTTCTTAAAATTTCTTATAAATTATATAGAAACTTCATTTATTCAAAGTAGAAAAATATTTAAATTTCTAACAGAAATATGTAGCTATAAATATTATTTATTTTTGAAATTTTTTAAAATGTTTTTTTGAAATTTTCCTTATGAAAATCTTTAGTTCAAATTTACCATCATATTTTTTCAAATCCAGATTTTCATATTTCTTTTTTAAATTATTTAGTTTGACTCATTCTAAATAAATAAT
This sequence comes from Latrodectus geometricus, assembly GCA_026290005.1. Lineage (NCBI taxonomy): Eukaryota > Metazoa > Arthropoda > Arachnida > Araneae > Theridiidae > Latrodectus > Latrodectus geometricus. The sequence goes on from JAPDSC010042304.1 coordinate 690,973, forward strand.
TATTTAATATAACAATCTAATAATAATTATATTTTTTATATTAATAAATGAATATGAAGTAATGTATTTAACTAGATTAATTTAATATTATAAACTCAATGGAAAAAATCTTGCATATAAATGTAAAGATTTTGCCAAATCACTTGAGGTGATACATCTATGATTATTCATGACTTGTAAAACCAAAAATAATGCTAATACCTAGAGAATCATTATTTCACATGTTATTTTTAGTAGAGCAATAAATTGCTTAAAAGAGGCAATCGTATTTAGCTTTCTCTATCAATTCCACGATTTTCTTTTGAGAAATTTTATGCAATAAATTTTTTATATTAGCCCTCTTACTGTATTATATATATATATATATATATATATATATAAGAAAATTGTCAGAATATTGAAAATGAAGAACAATGATATAAAAGCAAAAATTTTGAAAATTTATCTTTTTTAAATTATTATTTATTTTATTTAATTCAAAAGTAAAGTGTATAGACAAATGAAAGTATGTAAAATACTTAGAACACATTGATTTGAAATGAAGTTTTGTATAATAAATTTCAAACATTTCACTACAACTGTCTTCAGTATATTTGAAATATGAGTCGGAACTACTATAAGTGTAAGAAATATTGTCAGGAATTTAGGTTATATCACTTGTGAAACTCTTCCCGCTAGACATCTTTCAGCTTTGAAAAGTGTTTGTTAAATGCTAAAAAAAAAAAAAAAAAAAAAAGAAAGAAAGAAAAAAAATGGCTGTTTCTGAGAAATGTGGACAACTAATGCTATCTGTTAACCCTCTTCTTAGTAAACAATTAAACATCACAGAGTAAACGATTGAACATCACAGAGATGCTGAAATGAAACCATGAATAGGGACAAGAGTGGGTTGTGCAGTTAAATAGATAGCAAAAATGCATTCTTGCTGAAATCATAGGTTGTTCAAATTTTGCTACTTTTATGTTGCTTGTGAAAATCTTGGAATGTGCAGAAAGAAGGTTAGATAATTTCATAAAAGTTTTTATTTATATAAATGTATAAAAATATGTACTGCTGATGGTTAAAAAATAAAACAAAAAGAGTTATACAAATGCAATATAATGCCACTCAGTGAATCATGAATTTATGTTTTTTTTTTATATAGTGCATGTTATTATACAAAATAGTTTTTCAATATGTTTTCCTTGTTTTTCCCATTATTTTTTATGTGTTTTTCCCATTTTATTTTTCCAATGTGTTTTTCCCATTATTTTTTATTTGAGTTTATAATGTATAGTTTTCATTATGTTTGGAATGTATTTCAATGTGGTTCACTTCTCAAGATGAGCATTTACAGGGATAGCAACTTCATTTTAATACCTTTAAAATTCACAAGATTTCCTTCATTTAATCTCTCCAAGATTATAATAATAGAATTGTCAAGACTGATTACATGCCTTTTGATACCTTTGATTACTGTCTCCAGTTTGAGGAAAGATTTTTAACTTTTCCACTTGCAAATGATCATTCACATGGAATTCCTTGATCATTATCTTATTAAAAACTTAGGGATTTTTTTTAGAACATTTGGTAAAGAAGTCTTGGCAAGTACTTTTAATTGTACCAAGAACAGTTAGGAATACTTAAATTATATTTATTGATTAGTCAAATATGCAATATATTGAAAATAACAGGTGATTAAACATTGAAGGAATTTAAAATCATAAATCTTAATAAAATTAACACAAAGAATAACAGTCTTTGCCTACAGTAATAATGCATTATTCTTCTATATATTAAGTCTAAATGAGTTTGAATGGAATGTTCAGGTAAAATAGCTTATATTGCTGCTACACAATATGACAAATGTTAACTTAATGATCATCAGCCAATTAGAAACCATTGCCCAAATGTTTTCTAATGGTGAGAGATCTGGAGAATGATTACTCAGGGCAATAATCAAATATTTTCTATATCAAGGAATATCCATACAATACTTTTAACATGTGATTTTTCCATTATTCTACCTGATCATAGTGTTTTGCAATGCTGAAATAAGTAGCAGAATCACTGATCTTAACTCATCTGAAATATTTTGATCATTCAAAGTAAACCAGTATGAGCTTGATGTAACTTAAACATGTATATAATGATACTTCCATTTTGTCACTACAAATTATGACCTAATATGACAATATTAATTGCGGGGTTTTTTTTTTTTCCACTATTCATTCTCCATGATATCATCAAACCACAAATTTGACCAATATGATGCTATAAAGAAAACTGCTCTTTGTCTGAAAACACTACATAATGACATTCCTTCAAATCATCCAAGTTTATTGATTAGTCCATAGAAGCTTTTCCTTCCTGTGATGTTGCTCAAGGGTGTAGTAAATCATGATTGTCAAATTATCTATGCGGCTGCAAACATTTATTTTGCAGACAACCACACATTTTGACTTGGATCTCATTGATATGGCTATCCATTTCAATGAGATTATTGTAAAAAGACAAACATTCTATTAAAGCTATGCTGAAAATCTTAGAAGACAGACGTTATGCAAGTAACATATTTGCCTTTTCAGCTTTTATTGATAGAAAGCTGTTTTAGCATGTTGCTCCATACCACCATCTTGTTCCCATCGATACCCCATTCTACAGTCATAAGATTTCAACTGGTGTTATTCTCAATATAATAATACAATAAATTATTATATTGGCGGGCTACAATTTGTTTTCAGACAAAGGAAAAAATTATGTGCATGTGTAAAAATGTTATTTAGATGTATGTGTAAAAAAAGTACCAGCATTTCTTCTTTTTTACATATATATCTAAATAATTTTCCACTAGGAAACAACATTCAAATGCTATTTGTATATGAGAAATTTTCCATACTTTTTCTATTTCAAACATTAAAGGTGTTGCTGCCATAGCCTATTTTTTATATGCAGGGAATTTAAAATTAATCGTTTGCATCGCAGCAATTTATTCCTATCTTGTAAATTTCATGCTTTTAATATGTCGTTATTTTGGTTTAGAAATTATAATAACCTGTAAAATATATTAATCACCAATCCACTATATATGGGATTTAGGTTAATAATGTACTTTTATGAAGTTTTGGATGTTTAAAATTTTAGAATAAAGCCCTGAACATAATGAAGGAAGAATTCGTATTAATTTTAGATCTATTGTTCATTAATATAAATAACTTCGCTATAAAACTAATATTTTTCTTGTTCTTCTGATAATTTGTATTTTCAAGCTCTAAGTAAATATTATTAATTGTTGACCTTATTTTTATTAGTTAAAATATTTTTAAAAAAATTATTGATGCATGGTTTATAAAACCTCTCTTTTCTTGAAGTAAAATGTGCTTATATTTGATTTTAATTTATTTTAAGTTATGTTTTCATTATTTATAATAATTTCTTTGCATAAAATTTTTATAATAATTGGTGTTTAGATTGATGTAATGTGTACTAGATTCCAGTAACAAAGTTAAATTATCGTATAATATTGTAAGCTTAACAGGAAATATTGAAACGATTCATTTGGAAAATGTTTAAGATTAAAAGGAAAGATCCCTATATTAAGTACAAGTATCTGTAAATTTCGATTAATTAAAATAATTTTTATTAATTAGGAATCTCTAATGCTGTAAAAATTGAAAATTAAATTAAAAAATAATAATTTAGACTTAAGGAAACTGCTAAAAACTAATGTTTGATTTTAATAAAACTAATTTTTTTAAATGTTTTTTTAAACAATTTTTTTAGTAAAAATTTAAATCCACAAAGGTAAAATTCTCTTAAAAAAATAAAGTAGACAATTAAAAATTGTATTTGCCTTATATTATGTTCAGTGTTGTGTGAAATACATGCACTACAAATTATATGTTGTAAATATTTAAAATTTTATGAAATTGTGAAAGTAATGAAAATATATTCAGATTATCAAACCCCAAAAATTCTGTCAAAGTATTGACTGGTTTATTAGTTTCTATGTGGAAATTACTTAATCTTTTTAATGAAAAACATGCATGTGGTGGAATAAAAAAAGTTTATTTATAAGTAAAAAATCAATAAAATTCTTTTTAATTTTCAATTAAATTTTTTGAAATATTATAGGAGAATGTAATATTAATAAAACTACTGAAGAATCATTAACTGTAAGTGATATTACATGAACTCCTTATACATCTGATACATTTTTTTAATTTTTCATTGCAAGTTTTTAATACTTAACATTTTATTAGAATTTGTTTGAAAATGTATATATTAAATTGGAAACTAAACAGCTATTACAAAAGACTCATTAAGTAAAATATTATTTGTAAAGAGAATACAATATTGATTCTACAAATTGTATTTTGGTATTTGAAAAATATAAACTACAAGAAGTCTAAATTTTTAACCAAGCCCAAGAATAAAATTTTAACAAAATTGCCAAATTTTGTATCTTGAGTATTTTTAATACTATTACTCTATACTATTTTATTATAAGTCTTGTTTGAAAATTTTATTATTGATTATATTCTCCTGTTTCCAATTATTAAAATATGATTATATTTTAATAATTGAAACTCAATATATATGGAACTTACAATATACAAATAATTATTCAAATTTTAATAGAATTTTGGTCACAGTGTTTATTTTTTGTTAAAAAACAAATAAATTAAAGCATGGCACTTAATCTTCAAGGTAGATGGTTCAAGGAAAACAGCACGGTGACCAAAACTCTATTTTATTATAGCCCAAAAAGAAAGCTCTTTTTTAAAGAGAACAAGAATTAAGGAAAAACTCAGCAACTTTTAACAGAGATGTCTGCAGCATCTAGTGTTTAATTAAATGTTGATTCAGGTGTTCAAATCTATTAAAAATTTTGTATTTGCTCAGAATGTGTAATGTGGTTTCTTCCATGTATAGACAAACCAGACAAGCAGAATCATATAGTACTCCCATTACAGTGAGATGTTTTTTTAAGGTGGCAGTATCCTGTTAGAAGTCTTACTGCATTCTTTTAATATCTCTTTTTTTTTCTTTACTGGCTTATTTAAAAGCATTGATTGTCTTTGATTACTATTGTCACACCGATTCAAGAATTGTTTTCTGAAAAAATTAAATACATTGTCTTTGATCAGGGCCTTAGAATTATTCTGTTAAACAAGCATTTTTTTCTGTTCAGGGCCAATGAAATCAGTTATTGTTCCTGTTAAGTAATTAAGCAAAATGACATCAAAGACACTATGCTGGATTACCATAATTAACTTCAATATAATTTAGGAATGTTTACTGAGCTATTTAGTATGATATAAGGTCTAATTATGTATTCATTAAATGAATTACATTTTTATACTTATTTCAAATATTTTATGATAGATTCATAGAAATTTATAAAATGTTATGTTGCATTTTATATGGAATATTAGCTATTTTTATAGAATTAGTCCCAAATTATTTTTGAGATATTTTAAGAATTCTTTTTTCTGTAATTTTCATATTTTTTGTAGATTATTCAAGCTACTCCATTAGAATCTCTAGATGATCCCAGTGTTGTTAATGAATATCTGGGCCTTATGGGGCCTTATATTGAATATGCACCAGAAGAATTAAAAGCAAAGCATAAAATGATGAATGGTAATCTGAATAAACCTTTAAACAATAACACAGGAGGTATGTTACTTATTTTTTCAATATAATTTTTATATTTATAAAAAATTTCATTTAATTTTGAATTCATTTTTAAATTTATTTTAGCTCTTCCATTTCTTTCTGGAAAAATTTTATATCTTGATATAAATGTTTTGATTGATTTAAATTAAAGAAAATTTCTTTAGTCTTTTTAGGTATAGCTATAAATTATATTAAATTATTTACGAATTTTCTTTTATAAACTTTATTATAACTGAAAAATTTGCTGTAAATGAGAAAATGTCAAGTTAAACAACACATTTAATTAATTTATTCAATTAAACAATACATTTTGTAAATTGAATTCCAATAATTTTTCATGGTATTAATAAAAATTAAATGAATATTGAAAGTTAATTTTGTCTATAAATATTTTTTAACATTTTTGCAATAAAGTTACATGTTATTTTTACCTGATCTTAACAAAACAAGTTTCTGCTGACATAAGCTGCCAGTCTTGGCTTTGAAAGCCTACTTACAATTCCATTTGATGCTTATATTAATGAATCTCTGATTTACGAGCACTCAACATTTTTTCAAAACCTGACACCATAAACAAAATGAAATTTTTAACTGCAATTTACAAACTAAAATTTTAAAAATTTCTTTTTTGTGAACTTTTATTTCTGACAAATAATTTAATTTTTTCAATTTTTCATTTGATTTCATTTTTATATAACGCCAAGGAATTCTTGAACAACAAAGCAAGAATTCCTGGTACTCCAGACAAAATGGGGACAAACATTTGATGGGAAAAAATTGTGATATAGAACTAGACTTCTGTCTTCCTGTACATAAGAACATAGAAAGGGGAAAAAACTGTTCTTTTCTCCCCATACATAGAACATGAAAAAAGGGAGAACATAAGGTTTGAGCTCTGTTCTATATTTGATTTAATTTCATTTGAACAGTTCAATTTATGGATTTTTTTTTTTTTTTTTTTTTTTTTTTTTTTTTTTTTTTTTGAGAGGGAGATTGAGGCGATTCCAATGAGTACTTATCTTCTTATTTTTTAATTCTTCTGCTTGTTTGATGCAAATGAATATATAAATACCATTTAATGTTGCATAAATTTTGCTTTGTAAATTATTTTGTAGTAATGACAAACTTTTTTTAAAATTTAGCTGTTTGATTTTTACTTAAATGTACATTTTATTGAAAAGTTATTATGTTTTATTTTTTAATTATATTTTTTTTAGATTTGCTCTTGTTTTAAAAAATATATGTAAACTATTTTATTCTAGATCATATTGAAGACTATTGCTCTTCAACTGGTTCTCTGGTTTCTGCAAAAGACTTCAACAACAAAATTCCAGGTGCTGTATCAAATTGTTATTTTTATGTCTAAAAATACTTCTTACAGTTCTTTAGTGTATGGTGACTACATGGTATTTTATCAAAGTTAAAAAATTTAATAATTTTGCAATTCTATGTATTGAGGTTATATATTTATTACAATTTTTTTCCTTCTCAAATTTTTATAATTCATAAGTATAAGTTTAATTTAATCACGTTAAAAGTTTAAAATATTGCATATAAAATAGAAATTATCTGCGTAAAAATATTCCAAGGCAATGTAGAGTAAATCAGAGAGATTATGTTAAGAAACTTATGTATATGCAATTTCTTTTAAGAAGAAAAAGCTTCATAATTTATTTATTTTCAAATCTACTAGAAAATGGAAAAAATTATATTAGTTTATGACAATAAATGCTGAAAAAATATGTTAGTATTAAGGAATAATGATAATTCCCATCACTTATTATTATTCTCTTAAATTAGTTAATATTTCTTCATTGTAATACCTTTTTTATATAATTAATAAGGCCTAATTGAGATAAATTTTAAAATTAAATCAAATTTTAATTTTCATGTTAAGTTTAAGAGAATGCTGGAATACAATACTAATTATCAATAACAAAGCTTAATGAGTACTTTTTTTTATAATTTTGAATATTACAAAATTAACTATTAATACATAATTAACTATTCAACTTTTTTTATAATTTTGAATATTACAAAATTAACTATTAATACAAAATTAACTATTCAATTTTACAAACATTGTGAATAAAGTTACATGTAGATACAAATGAAATCTTAATTGTTGTATTATACTTTTTAATTCTGTAAGCATAATGGCTGTCAATGTTGGTAATTATAAGACGAAGAAAATATTTTTCTACTTGTACTATTTACAATTTTATTTATGCAATCTTACATGTATTCCTTATTTTATACTATGTATTTAACAATATTCACGTGTTACAAAAATACTGAGAAAACTTCTCATTTTACCCATTTTAAATATTCTACTCTGAAACTAATTTGCTCTTATAAAATATTTATAGCAAAATTTAGTTCTATATTTGATACTTTATGGAGATTGATATTTTATATATATATATATATATATATATATATATATATATGTACACTCATGTTCATAAATTAAGGATAATTCATACAGAAATTGAACTCTAAAATAAAAATTTCACATGTAAAATTACAGCACACATCTTGAAGATTTGCTAATTACAAGAAACCATCAGGTGGCATCAATAGTGTGTCACAACGACAAGAGTGTAAGAGAAGGGTATATATGGAATGGTTGCAAAGAAGTAAAATTGTTCACAAAGGCTTTAAAAGCTTTTCATGCTATAATCGCATAGTTATGGCACAAAGATAACATTTGGATGATGTTTTACGTGGTAGAATTATCGACCTTCTGGTCTGGAATGGGGACATACCCAATTGGAAGTATCTGTGGAACTTGGAATCTCCTAGAGTGTCATCTCCAGGCTTTGGTAACGGTTCCAAGATGATGTTATGTGAGTAGACGCTACAACACAAGTTGCTCCTGAGTTACAACGCCGAATGATGATCAGTATGGTGCGACCGCCAGGAGATGGCGGGTATGACGTAAGAGTCACGTGTTATCAGAGAAGTCTATTTCAATAATTTAGGGAACGGAGAAGGAAACGAGGAGAAAGCGCCTCAATCTAGTTTACCATATTTGGCTAATTTGCACCTTTTGATGTAGAATGAAAATAAAATATGTATGTGTTATGCTTTTTCGAAGAATTCAAGTACCAGAATAGAAATATATAAATACATATATTAAGTTATGTTAGACAAAACATTTAGAATAAAAATATTTTTATTTTGTCATGAAAATTTCATTATTAGATAGATTTTAGAATTTATTTCGTTCACAAGAACAGGAACAAAAACTGTAGACCCGAAAGATAAATAATTTATGTGCCCAAAATTTTTTTATTTTCGTTGTGTTATCGTAATAATTTTTGAGAAAATGGGGAAGGGTGAGATTTTCTAGAATATGTTTGTTGTCAATTTAGATGAAGACAGTTTTCATGTAAGGAATGTCCATTTTATGCAAAAATGAAACTCTGTAAGTAATAAATTAACTTTTTACAGCCTTTTTTTATTCAAGATACATATTTCATCATATTACGACATACTAATTTTTTAAAATGTTGTGGAATTTATTTTAATTCATATATGTTTATAGTAGGAAATATATTGTGCACCTATGGAATCATTTAAAATAATATGAGGGAATATAAAATATTTATATATCGCTCAGTAAAATCTATCAGTTAAATAGTTTTTAAGAATTTTGATTATATAACATATTTTATCAAAACATTTTATGTATAATATCAAGTAAATAAAAAAGGATAACATCAAAGAATTCTCAAAATTTTTAAAAATAAAATTCATACAGATTTCGCATAAATAATATATGTTATTATAAGGGAAAATATAGTTTTTGGAGTTTCCGAAGAAGAGGAAATGCCTTGGATGGAACTTTATTAGACGCACAAAATTCATTTACTGTATTTCGAATGACACACAAATCAAAATTGTTCAAAACTACATTGCGTTCTGCAGGTCGATTACGCTGTTTCCCAGGAGTTGAAAGCCTGCTATCAGTCCTGGATTCCTTTTTAATTCTTTGGACAGTTCTAAAAGAAACGCCAGTAGCAGCCGCAGTACGTTCCTGTGCTTTCTGAATTGGTATCGAAAGCGAAGTAGACTTTGCTTCTTTCTTTTCATTTGAACTTTTCATTTTCAAAAATTATACGCACGTTATTAACGATGTTACGTTCTTTAGAACGCAATGTTTTCCCTTTTAGAGACATTATGTGTTGTTCTGAAAAGAACAGTTTTAATAAAAATAAAAATACTAAAAAGCAAGAGAGCGCGGAGAATACAACCTTCTAAGCTAAGTAGAAAGCAAAGACTGGAGAGGGGAAAATCGTGTTCTTCGCCAAACAGAAGAACGGGCGAAGAATTTGTTTTAACCCTAAACTGCGAAATCATTTTACTGTCCAAACCTCTGAAAGAATGAACCCTTCCACCGGAGACAGATCTCAACCGCCTTCTCGTGGTGGTCGAATAATATTTGGTAGTTACTGCCAAAAGAAACAGGGGTAGAACAGCATAAAACCCTTCTCTTCAGCTACCCGTATGATGGTTTGAAAGCAGAACGTGTATAGACGCTTAGGGCACATTGGTATATATGCTCGTAGGCCTGTCAGATATGTTCCACTTACTGCAACTCACTGTTGCCTGTGGTTAGCTTAGAGTATAGAGCACCCATTGGGGACATTGCAACAGTGGTATTGTGTGATGTTTTTCAACAAGCCCAGGTTTAGCTTTCAGTCTGATTCCTGCCAGACATTCATATGGATAGAGCCAAGTACCTATTATCACCAACAGAACAACATTGAATGACACCGTTATGGTGTAGGATTGCTCCTTTGGGTTCCAGAACTTACCTGCATGTTCAGAATGTAATCATGACTGGCCACATCTATCGGGATTTCATTCTGGAACAGCATGTACGTTTGTTTCGGGACACCATGGATGCAGAATTTCTGTTTGTGGATGACAACGCCCATCCTCATTGTGCAAACGTTGTAGATGAATGCCTTCAATCTGAGAATATCACTCGTATGGACTGGCCAGCATACTCACTGGACTTATATGAGCATGCATGTATGGGACAGGCTTGGCTGATGAATTGCAGCTCGTAAAACCCTTCCTACACGTGTGCCAGAACTTTAGAGAGCACTGCTTGATGAGTGGTGTAATATTTCCCAAAATCAGAGCAATAATTTGATACTTAGCATGCCTAGGCTTTGTACGGCCTGTGTTGCATCATCTGGGGGGATACTATGTATTAAACCATCATACCAACCATGTTATATTGATTTTTCTAATTAGATTCTTTTTTGAAATTTGCTCCAGTGAATAAAAATCGCAGTTTTCATTAATGATGTCAAACCTATAGCATCTTTTTTCTTTTTACCTTTTGTTTAATAAATAAGTCACATTTGTTTTGCTTCTGTCTCTTTCTTTGCCTGAACTTGCATTATCCTTAATTTATGGACACAAGTGTATGTACGCAGAATTGATTGACAATATATTTTATATATCAATTTATTTTAGGAAATTGAGGGATTTTTGTCTGTTAACTTTTTATTTTTCGAATCTTTCAGAAGATACGGGGTGTATTCAGAAAGTTAATTACTATCTGACTATACTGCTGCTGCAATGCTGCATCAGTATTCCACACATGGCCACAAGTCTTTCTTGTTCACAGGTTCTCAACTGATGTCATTTAGGTTCTACATTGTGTTTTCAGTTTGCTGTACACAATTAAAATGTTTAAGGCTATTAGTGATCCTGCCAACCTTATGAAATCTATAAACAAATTAAAGAGGCTTATGGTAAAGAAATGATGAGTGATGGGGAATGCTTAGAGAATAAGTTAAAATGTTTAATGAAGGTCAAACAAATGTCAACTATGAGTCACAGAGTGATTAGCCTTCTGTTATGAATGATGATGTGGTGGTAAAAGGAGGATAGATTTTTCACAATGATGACACTTTCAGAGGAATTTCGGCAAATTTCTCATGCTGCTGTGTAGTCATAGTTATTATCATGTGTGAGAAGTTTCTAAAAAGAAAGTATAGAAAACTACATAACCCACTACAACAAGTGTTTTAACTTTGGTAGAAACTACATAGAAAAATAATTTAGGTTATTCTTTTTCAAGTAAAAATAATGTTGACCTGAAAAAAAATTCTGTTATTACATTTTTATCAAAATGGTATTTGATATTGAATCTGCCTTTTATAATTTCACTATTAAATTTATTTCATAAAAGCTATAATTATATACTTGAAGAATCTCTTAATATTAGTGCTGAACTGACTTCCAAATGGGTAGAGCTTTTGAATTGAGTTCAACAGTTTGTGAGTTCGAATCCTACCTTTGGGATTGAATGTTTGTAGTAGTTCAGAATTTACTTTAAATAGCTGGTCCTTTTGTAACTAACCTTCATGTGAAAAAAGAATGCTAAGTTACAAACTAACCTAACTAATATTATTTATTATCAAACTGTTATAGTTGTATTATTAAGGAAATATATAACTCTTGTTTAACCTTTACACATCAGCTTAGTAGATTTATTGCTTAGTTACACTGGTGTTAAAAATTAAAAGCGTTTTCAGATTTGGTCAGTTATCTCCCTAACTAGGGGGCTGATTTTAATGAAATTTTTATGTACATTTATTATACCTTACAATGTAAATAACTATGCAACTGTTATAAAAAACACGTGTGATCATGCATAATGCTCTTTGGAGTCAAAAAGTATGCAACAATGGCTGCAGAGTAGAACAAAAAAATAAGTTATTAGGATATATGTTTCCATTTTACAGATATAAAGGCCTCACAGCTTGATTTTGTACTTGAAATAAGGCAGTTTATGTTTCTCTGTTTCTAGCATGGTGGTTGCAAGTTACAATATCTCTCCCCAAAGCTTCTCAGACATGCTGTATATGATTGAAGTCTAGAGATTTGCTTGGCCAATCCATTTGGCTAATATCTTCAGTTTCTAGATATTTGTTGACCAGAAGAGCTCTATGTGGCTTCTTGTTATCTTCCATTAAAATGAACTTAACATAAATTGTGCCCCTGAAAAGGCAAACATAGAGCTCCACATCCCTATAACACATAAAAGTCACATTGCCTCTATCAAATACATAGAGAGGTGTGCAGCCATTTAACATGATGTCTGACCATATTTTTAAACCTCCGCTACTATAGTGATTGATTTTGCAGGCATTGGATGGCAAGAAGCGAGTTCCTAGTTCTCTCCATATGGATGTATATCGGGAATCTATGGTTAGACTGAACTGGAACTCATCAGTAAAGAGAATACCACCCATTGATATATACTCCAATCTTTATGCTCTCTGCACCATTCTAAATGGGCTTTCCTATGTGAGAAAATGAGTGGGATGAAATCGCAAGTCTTTGTGCAAACAATTCTCTCTCATACAATCTATTAGAAACAATTACCTTTGATACTTGGGTTCCTGTGACTGTATATTAGTCATGTGAAAGCTGATAGCTTATAGCATCTGTGTTACACCTACCTAGAATAGACAAATATCAATTTCCATTTTTAAATATCCTGTCTTCAGGGCTCTTGAATGACCATGCTCAGACTTTCTCTCAATAGATCTGGTATCTAGTCTTTTGGAACTATTTCTCTAAGTTGCTCAAGATGCTGGACGTTAAATTGAACTTTCTATAAATGTGGACTTGAGACTAGGCTGCTTTAAATCTTCCCTCAATTCACATTCTCATTCCATCATTTAAACATTAATTTTTAATCATTCTTATTATATCAATTTGAACTCAATCGATCGCTGCACAAAAACAACACAATTTTCATTTTTTCATTTCAAGGTGTGTTAGCGAACAAAAAGCGTGTTTTTCAATGCACTTTTAAAGCCTGTTCTTTTACTGGCTCCATCCACACATATGTGTGCACTTACATATTTGATGTACATGATTTGCATCTTTGTCTTGAAGTAGTGATTTTATATTTCGTTCAATTCTTTTTAAAAAATTCTACCAAATATGCAAATTTTGTTAATTTTAAATACCAATGTAGTAGCATTATTAGCATAATGGACTCAAGTTGTCAAAAGAGTAATTAATATTGCCATGTATGAAAGTTTAAAGTTATGTTTATTTTATGTATAGCTGATGAATATTCATTGAGAAATTCATTATTTATGTCATTTGGTTTAAAAGCATATTTTTAATTTTATGTTTTTATTTGGTTTTGTGCTCTAAATTTTCTTTATAAGTATTGTACTTTATTACAAACTGATAACAGAATTTCTATGTTATGTTGAAAACAAAAATAAATATTTTAAAAAGAAGTATGTAACTTAAACAATATTTTTGCTGTTATCCTGAAATTTTTTACATTTGTTATTTTTCACTGTATGATTTTCATAAAAATAATTTTATCTTATATGTGTGTTTTTAGATTCTTATCCTCCTGTCAATGGTCACAGTTTGAATGGTGGTAATGAAAGTGACAGTGATATTTTTTCAGATACTCTTGAGGGAGTTAATGAGGTATTTGGTTGAATTTAAAATAGTGCCATTGGAATATTTATTTGCATGCACACTCACATATTTGTTATATATATTAATCACTGTTTTCATTCAATCATACATTTATGAATATCTATTCATTAATATTGTCATTTTTTTAAATTAAATTCTACCATGAAAGAATTTGTTAGATTTAGTTTATGTTTAGAATCTTTATTTTGCATTTAAATTAATGATTATAATGTTTGTTTACTAAACAAATCTTTAAGTTAGTTTTCTTTGAAATTTTGTTACACAATTATGTTATTAAAAAAATAATACATATATTATAGTAATAAGGTAACGGTTACCTTTACTGAGAATCTGCCATAGAGTAAATCCTGATTTCAGTCCATGTTTATCATAACTTTAATATTGCTTTTGTTACACATAAAAAGATTTGACATATCATGTAGTGGATAAATTTGTAACAAAGACTCTTGTTAAACTTTTTAGTGTGTTCTGTATTGTCTATTGAATGACCTTTTCATAGATAGTGATTCTTATTTATATATTATATTGGAAGGAACTTAGAAATTTTTCAAGCACTCACCGTAATAAATGAGTTTTGAAATTTCATAGAAACAAGAGTATAAGACAATCCTTTATCACCAACATCAGAAAATTCAACAAGAAAAAAATAAACCATTTATTTTATTCAATAATCAAGATTTTGAAAAATGTGTGTATTTTTTGTAATATAAATTAAGTTTTTGAATTAATGTATTTTTTGTGTTTCTAGAATTTCCTTTTTGCAATTTTCATTTGAATATTCGTGATCATATTATTATAATATTATAAAAAAAAAAGCAAATACATTTTGAAATTTCAAATAATTTTGTTTATAAATGTATTTCTTTGAGTTCATAATTTGTACTAAAAGAAACAAATTCAATTTATATAATACCTTTTGTAACCTTATCAATGTCCTTAATGATTTTAAAGTTATATTATGCTTCCTATTTTTTTAAAAAAAAATTTTGGTATTTTATAACAAAATATTTAAAAAGTTATATCTTTTCTTTTAAAAATTGCTTTTATAAAAATGAAAGGTTAAATTACACCAAATGAATAATTAAATAATGAGGAAAAGCATTTTCCAATAACTTTGAATATAGTATAAAAAGCTTTATTTTTGGGAATTAAAAGCAGTTAAATTATGCTTTCAAAAGATTTGCTCTATCTTTGTAAGGTTATATCAGAATTCTCACAATTTTAGGAAGACAGAAAATTAAAGAAGTGATAAATGGTTAGGAGGACTCAATAAGTCTAAGAATATCAAAATTTTTATCTTACATATAAGTAATATAAATATATTTAGCAGAACGTCAAAGAAACATCATATATATTCACGTATATTCTTTGATATTTGGGTTTTAATAAATGTACACTGCTACATTTTACTTTTAGTTATTTTTATTGCAAGAACGGTTTAATGTGTTAAAACATTCAATGGAACCAATAATATGCTTTTATTAGCTATAAACTTAACTGTGGTTTTTCTTTAAGATGCTCCATTAGAATACATTTATTACTGCCAAGTCAGTGTTTCAACCTTCAGCTCAACAGTTCATAGATTTGACTCCCACTTTG
>JAPDSC010042305.1:0-15805 GCA_026290005.1 Latrodectus geometricus
ATATTTTGTAAGCATTTCTTCATTATTTAAAATGTCAGTAAATGTCAAAAAAATATAAATAAATAAAAACTCATGGTAAAAGTTACAATTTGTGATATTTTCTTCGGTTGGTAGCATCATTTGACGAAACTTTCACCTGCGCCAGCAAAAAATAAAACAACCAACTTTTTTTTTTTTTTTTTTGACACCATCTGAAGTTTTTGTTTCTCTCAAATGTGACTTAAAGTCTACATTACTTTTAAGTATTATAGAATATTATTCTGTTACCATAAGTTTTCAATATTTTATTCAATTATGTAATTAAAACAATAATATTGCTTAAAAAAATTTCTGAAATTGTTAATTTTTCCTGAATCAAGAATGATTTGACGAATTCCAATGTTTTTGCTCAGCTATTAGGTTATCAGTTTCTCTAGAATTATTTCATATTCAATTGTCATGAAATGTTTTATGAAATTACACAACGTAGTATTGAATGATGGTAAATGAGATATAGTGTTCAAATGGTTCACAGCAAACAGGGCATACGATTAGAATAAAAAAATTCTGCTTAATACACGTCTTAAATTCAACATTTCTATTGTCATTAATGTTCGGAATTCATATTTTAAAATATTCAGCGGTAATAATTTAAAATTTACTGAAATTGTTTTCCTTTCCTAAATTGATACGTTGGCCAATTCCACTTTTCTGGCCCTAATGTCAGGCTTACCAGATTCTTCAGTATCATTTCATGTTCAATTTGTCGCCAAATGATTTACGACATCAAATATATATTATAAAATAGTTGTAAATGAGATGTTGTGATTTAATTTTTCACAATAGCAAAATAAACTATTAAATAATTACTATAATAACTACGCATCCTTTAATCCCAAATTTTTATAATTAATTCTTGGAATTCAGATTTTTAGAAACTTCTGTAATATTCTCTCTCTTCATGGTAAAACAATTGGATAGAAATGAAACCAAAGAAAAGCGAAAAATTCATGGCAAGTCAATTTAACGAGTTTTAATTTTTTTAAGAGAATAGTATATTATATGCTTTTAAGATTAGGCAATTTTTAGTATTCCACCTTTATTTAACAATCAAAAACGCTATCAATTACTTTTATTGAGCAACATTATTTTATGTTACTAAACATTCCTTGTTGAAATTATAAGTTAGTAAATCCTAAAATTTTCTGGATGGAATAAGAAGTGGATAATAACAGAAGATTTGACCCATAAAAATTAAGAAAATGTTATGTTATAGAAGCTTTTGAAGAATTTTAAGCCTTTTTCAAAATCTGATTTATTGGAAGATTTTTCTGAATTCAACTATTAATTTCTCAACTATCTATTGCTCTAAATATTAATTAATTCTCATACGTTTTGGCATTTATAATCACCAATTTCAAAACAATTTAAAATTAAGAATGTATTAGAAATAAATCAACGCTCTGTGTTTCGTGTAAAAATTAAGTTTCCGTCATCAATTTTTCTTACATGATTTGTTTTCACGGTCTGTACTTCACTTGTCAGTGTGCGTGCGTGTATAATAAGGAAGTGGATAATAATCCTAACAATTGTTAAGAGGGAGAGTTGTACATCATAATGAGCGACATCTGGAGAGCGCGCAATGTTCAGCGTTTCGGAAAATATTCTCCAAAACTTTCACATATGTGTAAGAAATTCATAAAGAGGCAGACTTACCTTCCTTTATAGTATCTAAATTCCGTTACAAAATGAAAGGGATTATCCCCATGTATAACAATTACAGAATTATTCTTTTAATTTGGACAAGGCAAAGGAAGTGAAATAAATTTGGAAAAGTTTCTTAATCAAAACGTAACAAATACAGAAACAATAAAAATAGTTCATAGAATGTAAAATGTGGATTTGGAAAAGTTTCTTAATCAAATTGTTATAAATATAAAAATAATGAAAATAGTTCATAGAATGTAAATTTGAAAAAGTTTCTTAATCAAAACGTAACAAATACAGAAATAATAAAAATAATTCATAGAATGTAAAATGTAAATTTGGAAAAGTTTCTTAATCGAATTGTTATAAATACAAAAATAATGAAAATAGTTCATAGAATGTAAATTTGGAAAAGTTTCTTAATCAAAACGTAACAAATACAGAAATAATAAAAATAGTTCATAGAATGTAAAATGTGAATTTGGAAAAATTTCTTAATCGAATTGTTATAAATACAAAAATAATAAAAATAGTTCATAGAATGTAAATTTGGAGAAGTTCCTTAATCAAAACGTAACAAATACAGAAATTATAAAAAGAGTTCATAGAATGTAAAATGTAAATTTGGAAAAGTTTCTTAATCGAATTGTAATAAATACCAAAATAATAAAAATAGTTCATAAAATGTAAAATTTAAGTTTGGAAAATTTCTTAATCGAATTGTAATAAATACACAAATAATAAAAATTGTTCATAGAATGTAAAATGTAAATTTGGTAAAATTATTTCAAGAATTAGAAAGTTTAAAATGAGGTTGGTTAAGAATAAAAAAGTTAACAAAGTTCATAAATCCATTTGAATCTTGAAATTAATATAAGATTTGAAAGCTATGTTTTCTAATCAACGTCTTTATAATGCTATTAAAAATCTAATTTTTGAATACTTTTCTTCTTTATCTAAATCTTTTGAATTTCTAAAAAATAAAATTAAGGATTGAAAGTTAATAAATTTTAATTTTAATTTAATTCATATTGATCAGATGTGAAAGATTAATATAGATGTAATCTGTTAACTTTGTGTATCTACCTGATATATAAATTTTTTCCATTAAATTCAAGGCAAGATTTTTATTTTTCATCTCTTAAGTTCGCCACCAGACAGTATGCAACTTAATGGTTTAAGGCAATGGTCAGGCATTTTAATATCCACTGTATTAATTGTCTGCTTCTAAATAATAGAATTTTTATAGGTAATGGGAAGTATTGACGTGTTTCAAGGAATCCAGAAAATTCCCAAGCGTTCACGTGACAGATATGTGTACAAAAGATATACAAAACCGAAACCTGAGAACTTCCATTCTAAAGAACGCAGTCTATCATTGGATCACTATGAATTTTTCTAGAGAGCTTAGTTAAAATTTAATAAAAACATTTTTCCGAAATAGCATATATTTATTTCTAAGTTTTTATTTTTAATATTTGTTTCTAAGTGAATTAAATCCATGGTGTGAAACGCGTGTGATGAACCATATACTGTCTTCCATATTTTAATTTCTTGTCCAGATTTTAGCCTTTATCGTTTTACTTTCTTTGAAACAGATATTTTAACTATGTAGGATTTAGTGGGGGAGTCACCCCACAGAAACCTTTTTGCCTTTTTGAAGGCAATTGGTTTTATTCATTTTATTTAACTTCTATTATTTACATATTTCATAATTTAAAGCAATTTTAATTAAAATTTATAGATATATTTTTGTGTTTTAAACTTTTTAAACGTTGAGCTTGAGTTATGAACTCATAAAAACTGGTAAGGAAATTGCTTAAGATAAAAAAAAGCTGATTTTTATGAATTAAGCCATAAGCATAGTGATTTGCGTTTATGGATATATTAAGAAGCAGTAATTATTCGCCGGGCTGTTTTTTTAAAAAGTTGTCTACAATAGAACTAAATTTAATTATTTCAATGTCTTATTATATTCAAATTACTGTCATATATCAAGAAGAAAGTAAGAAAAACCATTTGATAAATTTTCACCAAATGATATTCATTCGTATACAGCAGGAAACACGGTAGAATTTTCTTAACTATATAGAGTTTGTTAGATTGCAACAAAATCTGTTTATTTTCAAAAAAACTTTCGAAACATGAAACTATTTATGCTAGGAAATGAATCGTTAGCTCTATATCCATCAGTTCAACAATTCGTGGGTTTTATTTTATTTACAATTTAGTCTTTTGGCTCCAGAAGTTTTTAGTTATTCGGGATTCACATTAAGCTGCTGTTCCCGACTGAATTATCCTTTGCAGGTAAAAAACAACAATAAGATGCTTAACAAAGCTATCTAATTTCGCTCTTTTTCGCAAGTTACGATTTAATTATTCAGCTACATATAAATTTCAATTTGAAAATCGCCTATTTAGTTTACAGAATATCCTAGGTAATCCATCAAGCATGAATTTGTTGTATTAGTTCAGAAAAATCTCCAAATTTCCTCATGCAATATCTATATCAATAAAAAATAGTATTACTGATTGGATGGACGCAAAGCCTTGATCAACAAGGCATGTTACAGAGCTCAAAAATGACTTAAAATCTCTTGAAAGCACTCTAACTTTCTCTCAAGAAAGCATGAAACAATAACATTCTAAAAGTCATTCAAGCGTTTT
The DNA here is from genome assembly GCA_026290005.1 of Latrodectus geometricus. Taxonomy (NCBI): domain Eukaryota; kingdom Metazoa; phylum Arthropoda; class Arachnida; order Araneae; family Theridiidae; genus Latrodectus; species Latrodectus geometricus. Next base: position 4,354 of record JAPDSC010042305.1, read on the forward strand.
CTTAGTACACGTATATATTAAAATTTTGATTTTGCATATAAGTTTTTGAAATTTGTATTTTTATAATCTTTCAATCATAAACACTTTATTTGTTTAGGATAAATTTGTTGGATCATCTATTCCATCTGCAGTCGAAATGTGCTATATAAAATTCATGTAATTAAAACATTTATTTTGTGCAAAAGATTTTATGCTTCGCTGTAAATTTGTAATTGAAGATAAGAAAAATAAATTTTTAGATCAAAAAAATATATTCATTTAAATATAATTAATAACGGATACAGGATAATTGAGTTTTAAAAATTTAGAAACAACTTAAGTTTTTGTAATTGAAATTTTAGTTATATTTATTTAAATTGAATAACCATTACTTTTATTAAAAGAAAAATTACTTTTAACTCTATAGTGAGTTTTAAAAAAATGCTCATAAAATTTATTTTTAAATTAAGGTATTTTTATATCTTGAACTTGCATTGCAAAATTACTTTTTCATTTAAGATTATTTTGATAATTAAATGAATATTAATTTAGTATAAGTTTATAAAATATTCTGTATGATACTCTTGGATATTACAGTCAGGATTTGAATTAAAAATAACACTTCTTTTAGTTCGAAACTCTTCTTAGAATTATTTCGTTATTATACGACTCCATTATTAAGTTAATTTAAATATTTCAGTAATAAATGAAAAAAAATTGCAATATTTAAAATTTTAATATTTCGATGGATACATTTCACCTAAAACGAATATGAATTTATGAAACTGAATATAATGCATCAAAATTGTCGTCTAATAATTTTCAAAATTTAATAATATTTTTGGGAATTAGAATAATAATTTTTTATATGAATTAAAATGCTATTTTCGTGAATTAATGAAAATAACAGTTAGAAGTTGTTTTTACGTTACAGTTTTCAAAATTTTATTTTAATATACTGTATTTTCTTGTATATAATCTACAGCGGCGTATAATCCTCGGCAATTTTTTTCGGAGAATAGTCTAAAATATATACTGCTGATAATATAGGTCTCAGATAAAAAAAATGCACAATGTGATTAAAAATATAATAAATTGCATAAATTTTTAATAAAAGCATTTATTATGAAAAAGATCTGTCTGGATTCACCTCATTGCAAAGAGCGATAAACTTGAGATGAAAGCACGAGATCGATCAAGAGCGATTGTTTCGAGTAGATTCTTGTAAAATTTATCGATATTTAGCTTCTAATAACTTTTAAAACGATATTAGATATATTTAAAAATATATACATTTGCTTTGTTAATAGTTAAATTAAAGAAATGGATTATTTATACAAACTGCATATTTTATACATTTTTCTTTTGTGCCGAGCGTGCTTTGTTTTTCACTTCTCATTAACACGTTTGTCACCATTTTTTTTCTTTCACTATTGTTTTTAATTTAAAATCTGCTGCGTAGCTTTTTTCGCTTTTCTATGACGTTATATGAATTTGAATACTATACGTAACAGCACACGTCAAGACAAAGTACAAAATGACGTAAGCGAAATGCAACTGTAATATCTTTACGAGGAACCGAATTCGTTCCTGAACGCAATTGGACAAAACTGATTATAGCTTAAATAACTCAACTGTGTCTTGATATCACCTGTTATTTATTTTCTGAAACATAATCAGTATTTCTTCAACAACTTTCTGGTAAGCTTTCATGATGGAGAATGTTTTTTATCAGATTATCCGCGGTGGCACATAAAACGCACAACGAAATTCGAAACTTTTTTAACACATAATTCGCGGAATATATAGAGGAAAACACGGTAAATTTTAAATATCTAACGAATTTTTTTTTAAATTTTTTATCAATTTTGTTTCATACGTATTTTATGAATCCGAGAGATTTTAAGATTAAAGAAATATTCTGGGAATTTGAAGAGTTACTTCTTTAAAAATTTTAATGAATAAATATATATACAGTTACTTTTAAATAAATATAACTGTAAAAATAATTGGAAGTGAAAAGAAATATTAATTACCATTAAAAGAGTCTGTTATTGACAATCTGTTAAAAAAATTGATGAGCAGCTTTTAAGGAATGCCATAAATTTGAAAAATTAATCATAATATAATATCACTAGTATTTTCTTTGCGTTCATATCTTTCTTTATCAAAAATTTCTTTAATTTAGTTTTATAATTCCAACTTCTCTTAGACTTAAAATCCAAGTTTAATTCTGATCGAGGTTTAAGATAGTTTTCATGAATAATGTCTGATATTAAATAACTGAAAAAATATAGTATGTTATTTGTCTCAGTTTGACTCATAACTATTCAAGTAAAATTCTCAAATTCTAACTCATAAGACAATGAAAATAAGTAAGAGAAAATTAATCCATAGCTCATTTATTTAATATCTTTACTACTAAATAAACAATTTTTCCTTGCTGAAATAACTTGCAAACAAAAATTTTAAATTAAATTTTTATACAAAAATATTTATTCTACACCAAAATGTCAGGATGATAATCAAATGATTAGAGCTATTGTCGTTAACATTTTATAGATTTGACTATCATATTGCTTTTGGCTCGAGTAGTGGACATCCTAACGGTGAAGGTCATTACAAAACCTTTTAATAGCCTCTGCACTATTCATAGAAGAGTGATTGATTGACTCGTTTGATCAAATTGTAATTTTCTCAGACTCTAAATCAGCTCTAGAAGCCATACTAAACAGTAGTCAGCACTGACGGGAAATATTAATACTCTTCTTCACTCACTAAATATTCCATGCATTCTCCAGTGGATTCCTGCACATGTGGGTATTGAGGGGAACGAATGTGCAGATGCCCTTGCAAAAGAAGCACGAGATAAAGAGCAACCTCGAACAGTCACCTGTACAGACGCAAATGCCATTGCCAGACGAAGGATCTACGATCAGCATTTTGGCAAGGCAACAATCCCTGATCTAGACAGCCCAAGAAACCTCTCCTCCAAAATAGCTCGGCTGCGTACTGGACATTTCAAGGGCATGAAGATATCACCAACTGGTATTAAATCCTATCCCAACTGCGAGCACTGTCCTCAATCCGAACCAACTCCAGATCATGTCTTAAACTGCCAAGCCATTATCCACTCCCTCTTCGAACTAGGAGCTCCACCAATTGAGATCCTCCATGGTCATCTGGCTCCAGAACTGACAGATCTCATCAACAAGACTTTTGGTGGACTTTAGACTTTTTGTTTTTTGCACTTCACACTTACTCATAGACACGACAACAACAATAGCCTCTGCGAAAATCGTCTTCTGGGAAGGCTTTTCATAGATGGAGGGCCTTTCCTATCAGTCGCAAGGAAGGAAAACTTAAAGAAACCTTATCCTCTCTGGAAATTTTCAAACTGTCCAGAATGTGCTGAGCAGATGCTTTCTGGGGTTAACATTTAAATTAGGCTGCAAAGATCTTTCTGCTCTTGAAAAATCCTTTCGTGATTTTGCTTTTATATTAATCTCATGAATTTCTCATCAACTCATGATTTTCCTTTAATGTATAAGTATTATTGAATGTATTATTATAGTATATATATATATATATATATATATTATTGAATATTTTTTTTATCATTTTGCAACCAACTTTTGTTCACAAAAGACTGCAGTATACAGTTTTAAGTTGGATTCTGAATTACTAGATGCAGCCATACCTGATATGGGAATCAAACCTACGAACTGCACTTAGAAAAAAAGCAAACATATAATTTCAAAAGTAGTTTTTTCCAATTTATAGTTAAAACATTTATGTACTAAGATTTAAATAAAATTGTTTAAAATGTATAGGTTATTTACAATATATTAAATTATAATATATCATAAATAAAATATAGTATATTAGAAATTATTTAAAACTACTAATAAATGAAAAAATAAGAACTTTGCAATTTTTAATTTCTTTCTAAGTTGTAAGATTGAAATTCGCATATAGTATAAACATGTCGTTTAAAAATATTTATAATATAAAAATATATTTATAATATTGTAAAGATATTTATAATATTTGTAATATTTTTCGAAAATAAAAATGTTACATTGTTCAAATTGCCTCAGATATGAAGAGAAAAAATAATTTAAATTATTAATAATTTTCTTAATGCATTAAAATATTATATTTCAGTCAAAAAAGTCACATAATTAATCCACATAATAAAATATTAGATTTAGTCAAAAAATTCTCATTATGAAAAAAATAACATAATTAGGAATTGAAGTTGAGAAGAATTTATAAAATTTAATTGCGTATAATAGTTTACATAAGTAAGAGAAAATGAAAATATTAAGTGCCTCGCGCTAAAATGATACATAACTAATTTAATAAAATAAATATTTTATACTAATTTAATAAAATACTTCTACGAGACTTTATTAGGAATTATTGGCGTTAGCTGTAAAAAGATAATGTCTTATGGAGAAGAATTTTTTCGGAAATTTTATAGAAAAAAAGAAAAAGGAAACTTTATAACATCGAAATACATTTTTATATAATTGAATAGTACGTTATTTATCATGTAATTCATTACTAATTATTTACTTTATTTGATTATTATTTAATTATTAATGTCATTCATTACTAAGCAGAGTAAATATATTCGAAAATGCTAAATTGTAGGATTTTTTGTAGTATGATTTGAATTTTAAGAATATAGATAATGGAAAATATAAATATTGCTTTAATAATGCTTTTAATAATGAAATAATTAATTTTTAAAAATTTCTTTTTTGGAGGGTTTATTATTTTACATTATTATTTGCTTAAAAAATTAGTTCATAAGAAAATATAGATAATTGTCAATTTAAATTAATTTTGCACTCTGAGAAAAAATATCATTATTTTCATAAATTCATACTTCTATAAGGTTTTACATAATATGTTTATATTTATTTTTGGAAGTAGATAGTTATTTACTATAAATGATTCTGAAATTGTTTAACATAATTGTAACAGGTTATTATTTGTTTGATCTGAGTTTTTAAGTTGAGGATAAATTGAAACTCCTAGTTTCACGTAAGAATGAAAAATAAAATCTACTAATATTTAAATTTATTTGAAGTTCCAGACATAATAAAATAGTAACTAAAGTGAAATTTTAGTCCTAAATTTTATATTTCTATTGTTAGGAAAGACTTTCCAAAATCTCTGGCAGCAAATTATGTCAAGTGATTTAATCCTAAGTGGGAAGTTTAACACCTCTAAAGCTGCAACTTTAATAGCGAGAAATTACTTCTGTCCAGTTGCCAAGCTTTCAGTTTCTGTTGAACTGCAAGTCAGACGTGGGACGCACGCCAACTGGCTGCCATTTTGAGAATTCAGAATCAACGTCTGAACGAAACAACAGCCGAGCTTGATCAAAAAAAGAGCAAAACAAGAAATATCGTTCCTTTTCTTCCTCTTGTCTCCAAAACTCAATATCTCTCCGGAAATTAAGTTGATAACTCTATTGCTGTGCGGGGTTCAGACCCCCACAGACAGCCTCTTGAAGATTATTTATATCGTCTGCAACAAAGCGAAAACAGAACAGATGTTTAATCTTGTTCCTTATCGAATTGTGTTTTCTTGGTGGAACAGTTATTTGAAGTGGCTACCGTTGAAGAAACAGAGATAGGTGGGGAAAGAAGATATGAAAAGACATTTGTTTATTTTCATTACTGGAAAGATGAGGGAAAATGTATAAATCGAGCATCTGCTTTTATTCTTTTGTTTGTAAGAGAGAAAAAGGAAATTGACAGTTGGCACGGTTCTATAGTAAATCGAATCATGGTTATTGTGCATTTTGGAATTAGATTAATGATCAGTTTCGTTTTTCTTTTGCATTGGAAATGAAATAATTTAAACTTGTTCTAACACTAAATGTCTAGAAATGTTTTGAGGTTTTCAAAGGTCCAATATGGTTATATTGTGGTTATAATGTCCAATATTGTGGTAAATGACCACAATTAATATACATGTCAGTTTATTAATCTAAACTAACCCTGCATATTGCTAGAATTGAAATTATGAGAATCAGAAATGTTTAACGTAGAAAATAACTTATTGCCTTTCTTTATTGGAAGTTTATGCATTTTGATCAAGTAATGTATCTCGTTTTTATATCATTTGGAAATTAAGTTTAGAAATTTCACGTTCATGATTAAAACTTCTGATAGAATTTTTATCTTCAAATACTTCTAATAAAGATCTATACGCAAGAGCGCATACATCAATTTATCAAAAATAACGTAAGTATCAATTTACAATTCAGATTTGTGGTTGATAAAAAATATTGATTTGCATATAAAATTATAAATAACAGTATTAACCGTATAAGAATTTAATTGAAAACAAATTTTATATAATATTTAAGATATAAAAAATAAATGAATGCCTAAAAATTTTGAACCAAATAAATTAGATTCATATTCGTACAACGCTTTTGGTGTTTTTACACAACAAAGAGCTTGCATGTATGAATATGTAAAGTACAGAAACATACGTTGATAAATAATATAAATAATGAATCAGTATCTGTTTTTTTTTTGGTATTTTTCCACATATCCATTATTTTTTATAATAGATATGTGGAAAAATATTGTTATCATTGGTGATAATGAATATTTCGTTTTCGTGAATGATAAATAGATGTTTCACTTGACAAATCAATTATATAACTCAATTTTTAAATTTATTAAGTTTTAATTTAAAAAAAACTGTATATAATTTATAACTGCATATATTTGGAACAAATTTTACATATAATAAGAATTAAAACCACAAAAATCATATGTAAATAATATAAAAACATTAAGCTTAAAAACATTAAATACTTTTTTTAACAATTTTCTCAAATTCTTCAAAACTTTATGGAGTTAATTGATTTGACAAGCGAAGCATTCAAATCATCCACAAATACTTGATACGCAAAATTAAATGTTCAAAGTTAGACACACGTAAAAAACTAAATACTTTATAATCATTAACAATCTAATCTAATTACTTGAAGTTAGTTATGTGTGGTTTGTGTTTAAAGATGCTAACCAATTTAATAGATTAAAATAAAATCCATTGTGCAAAATCATCCATGTATGTTAATGAGAAGAGATTATATTAATGATGTGATGGACATATATCTAGTGACATAATTTGACAGGAAAATATTTAAGGAAATAGTTTGGAAATAATGATGAATATTTTAAATAAAAAGTTGAGAGTAATGGAATTTAATCATATTATAAATTAAAGAAAATTTTAAAATAGCATGATTAACAAATTTTTTGATTATCTTTTAAACAAATCCATTTACTCTTCAGATTTTATGAATATGATAACTTATTTTATCTAAACATTTTCCAGCTGCCTATTACATGGAAAATGAAAATAAAGTACTGATAGACACAATCCCGAAAGAATAAAATTATGAATAGATGTTAAGAACTTCATAATATTGAATGGAAATGTGTTAAAATATATGTAGAATATGAACTAACACAATTCAACATGCTGTTTGTCATGTACTATTAATAAATTTTCCCTTGCAATTTGAATTAAATAAAAAGTTTTTATTGTTTGTTTTTATGTAAACAATTGACACAAATTCCCATGATACAAATAGTTAAGAAATTAAGGATTAAAATCATTGGAATTTTATTTTCTTATAAAATGAAACATTACATTATTTTTAATTGTTAAAGTTTTCAAAAGTAAAATAAGAATTTTTTTAATTTTTCAAATTTCTTTCACAGATATCATAGCTATCCTTCATTGCTGGGTTTCGATTTTTCAATTATGTTCGAAACAAATGATCTTGAATTTAAGACTTCAGTCTTATAACAAATCTTCACTTTTCAATATCCAATAAATGATTCATTTGACAATTGTGGAAGTGTCTTTTATGAATGTTAAACTGATGTTTATTTTCTCGTTAGTTTTAAATTCAAAATATTACTACTTGCATCTTATCTTTTATCTTATCTTATCTTTTCAAACTTATTGTGTGTCAAATTAGTTTTGGAATTAAGTAGGCTACTCTTCTAAGGGGCATCTATTGTTTTAAGATTCCGTGATAGTTTTTGTTTTCCTCACCTAGGTGCAGTGATTCTGATATTAATTTCTCAAATCATTTTCTTAGATAAATTAATATCAGATTCCTCTAATTAATATCAGGTAAATATTCATAATAGATTCCTCGTCTTAATCCTCGTTTCACAATAGATTCCTCGTTTATATTAATAATAGATTCCTCGTTTCTTTTGCGATATATTTTGTACAAATTTCTGATTTTTTTCTGTTATATTTAACTGGAATTATTTAAGTAAAACTTTTATCTCCATTTTCAACAAAAAATATTAATTTATTGCTTCTGTATATAAATGTAATTAGTCTTTAGTAATGATATATTCTTGTATGTATAAATATCAGTTTTAAAAACATGTATACTCTTAAATACATCCAGTGGAATTCCAGTAAAGGAATAAAACTTCCATTTTTTTACTGCCCCTTAAACTTGACCAATCTAAAAAAATTAAAATTAATTCCAGAAATTATTGCAGTGAATTCCATCTAATCAGAATCAAATCTTTTCGCATAATTAAATATCAAAAAATTATTGCATACTGTAAATTTGACAGACAAATCAGATAATTATCGAATACCAAAAATTAGATTTTAAGTAAAGTTCTAAAATTAAAATATTTTTGCCAATTGATTAAATTATTTTAGTGTCCTCTGAAATTAAACTTGATGAAACATTATTTATTAAAAAATTCTTTTTATCGTTTTTATTTTACTTTCAGAATCAGAATTGGTAAAATTTTATTAAGAACTTAAATGTTCATGTGAATTTTTCTGAATTTTTTAGATTGAATTTTGTTAGATTGGCAAAGTGCTCTATACTTACTTTTTAATATGTTTATTTGTTTTATGATTACACACAAATGATTTAGTATCGGAAATAATATAGTGGTGTATTGGTTTTATTTTTATGTGTTTATTCGATTTTTCATCATTTCGTTGCAACTGAATGCCCAAATTAAAGCATTAAATATTAGCTATTAATAGAAAATTATATGCCTTGATGTATAGGTAAATTGTCAGTTGAGTAAAAGATTTCTAAAATATTGAAATGATATCTCTATTGTTTTATTGTTTCAACAAATTTTGTGTGACTTATCCGATTTACTTAAACTTATCCTATTTATTTAAATTATTTATTTTTTTTAATTTTCGAATAATTCAGATTTACATTTTGAGTTCTATGAAAATTCTTATGATTAATCCGATTAATTATTTTTTTACTCGCAATGAAATTTATAACTTCTTAATTCCACCCTCAGTCATTTAAATAATTTTTGACTCATAATTATTTTTCACCAAATACTTTCCACATCTTCCCATGAAAATAATTTTTTTAAAAAGCTTTTAAATGAATTATTGCCAATTTTATAATTATTTAAAGTTCCTTTCTTTTATGCTTGTTAATTTAATAATTTAGTATGGGAAAAATTGAAGCTAATATATTCTTTATTTTCGCATTTGAGTTTCAATTTTAACTACTCGCATTTCGAAACATGTAGGACAAGTAGTTTTGTTTGCTTTATCATGTGACACAAATTTTTAAAATATTATTAGGTTAGGGAAAAAGTAATCCACTATTTTTTCGGTAGTGATCGATATCTCGTGAGGTATATATCAAACAATTTCAGATTTATGCTCGTTGGAAAGCTGACATTTGACACTAAAATATCCTCTTGCGGTTTTTTGTTTGATTAATTCAGTTACGAGTACAAGGTTTTAAAAATGGAAGACAATAAACAGAAAATTTGATACATTTTCGTTTTTCTCTTGTAACGGCGAAAAAGATAGCCGAGTGGCTAAAATTGTGAAAGGTGTTTATCGTCCTATATAAGACTGTAACAACCAGTTACGTACAATTTTTGTTTCGTCGATTCCGTTCGGATATTTTTGATGTTAGAGATGCACCTCGCATGTGGATACAGCATCGTCGAAAATGTCTGTAAAATATTAAAAATGGTCGAAGTTGACTGCAAGTCAGCAGTAGTAATGCGCAAGACCTAAAAATCTACATGAAAACTGTTTTAAACCTTTTTACAAAGCGAATCCAAAAGAAGTTACATGAAGTTCACGTGAAAATAATGGATTTCTTTTTCCCCAACTTAATATTTTTAACATACCTTTAATTGTACTTATTTACTATAAAGTTTTTCGTTTTATTAAATATGATAGTTTTTGTGTTATTTCACTTCTACTTTATATTTCTTGAGTCATATTGGAACATGAGATATATTGGAACTATAGTCAAATAGCTTTAAAATGTACCTTTGCATGTTTCAGTAATTTGATGGCAAGTAAGAAATATACTAATCTTTATTAACATATTAATTCCCTCTCTTCATTATCTTGGTTATTAACAGGGAGCATTGAACAAGAGAAAATAAAATAGTCTTAACTATTTTTTCTAGGAAACACTCTTCCTATATTTTTAAATTTGTGAATTCATAAAAAAAAAAAATAAATAAATAAAAAAAAATAAAACAGGATATTTTATAGTATTTATTTTAAATAAATTATTTTAAAAGTTACTATGCTATAGCATTCTTAAATTTTTAATGTTTTTTTTTATGTTGAAACGAATAGTACCTAACTTAATTCATAAATTAGTACAAATCATTAAAGCAAAGTAAAAATATTTATCCATTAAGCTTTTTTCTATTAACAAACTTTTCCGACCAACAGCTGCTAGAGCAATTAATTTAATAATCTTAGAAGTTTTGTAAAATAGTTCTGCAAGCTGCATTTAATTGTCAATATACACTAACAGCAGAACGAACCCACTACCTCCTGACAATCGTGGTTTCCAATGAAAAACGCGCACTTAGCTTTATGAAAAGCTTAGAATTTTCAAAGATAACTATGCTTATTTTTAATGATATTTATTAACTACTACAAATACTATTTTGCAACAAATTATATCTAGAAAATCAATTTTATAATTCTCTTGTCAATTATAATATCAACAAATTAAAGTAAATAATTCGAAAATAATAATTCACAATCGAATTCATCTTTATTTTTTTACCATAGCATTAAAGTTTGAGGAAATAAATATTTTAACTTATTAGAGTTTTTGTTCTTTTTTGTAATATTTCTCGTTGATAATAATATTTTTGTAATGTCTCAGCTGTAAAGTTCTTATTTGTGATTTTTTTAGGCATAATATTGATATTGTTTTTAAAAAGAAACAACCTACTCTTAAAATAATCTTGAACAAACAAATTTACAAATTGTTGACTGAATATTTTACAAATTGTTGATTTAATATCAGGATAGAAATATAGTTTACTTCTTTAGGTAATTTATAACTATATTTTGTTGAGTTGGTATAATGAAATTTTTTATTTTGGATTACTTTTATGCAATTAAAATATATTTT
>JAPDSC010042328.1:651-15044 GCA_026290005.1 Latrodectus geometricus
TATATATAAAGTAATTAAGAATAAATCAGAAATGTAAATTTAACTAGGATTTCATTTGAATTAAATTGTCATATTTTGACTTTGTATATAGCAGGGATGGCCAAACTTTTGGGATCTGTGGTCTACTCCACATTTAAAAATTCGAAGGTGGTCTACCAATGGCAGAAATAATGTATATGTTTATATATTTATTTTTGGTAACAAAAAAATGGTATATTATCTAATTTTTCTTGAAAAAAAAAAATTAGTATTTTAAAATAAAAATTTACTGACGAAAATAATCAAAATATTCATATGCATAAAAATTGACCATCCAATTCACTTTGTTTAGATGAAATTTGACACTGTATATCTGCGACAAGATTATCATATTGTGGCTGATACGAGCTTATTGCAATGCGTAAACACGAAATTCTTCTTCTTCTACTTCTTCTTCTCTTGAGCTTGTCAGATATGTGGCACCTCTGCATTGTTGCATTTTGTACCATGCTCCAAGCCCAATTTTTTTCCTAGTTCCATTGTCTTGGGTCACCTACTTTGTTTATAAAGTCTGATAGGCCCTCATTGGAGTTTAGGTGTAACTCTTTAGGGTATGGATTACCTAGAGTAGTGAATCTTGTAAGGGCAAGAGCATCACACTCATATAGGATATGATGAGCTGATTCTACCGCTGCGTGGCATTTCCTACAAATTGGTTCTTGTTTAAAAAGCCCCATTTTATGAAGGTGTTTCCTGAAATGATAGTGCCCAGTAATGAAGCCTACAATTGCTTGAGTCTTCAATCTTGGGAGTCTAAGAATTTCAGATGCAAATTTCTCAGATGAATTGAAAATCATGCTTTTTGCATGTTTCTGTCCAGGAGAGTCACTCCAAACTTTGTTCATCTCCTGTTTTTCCCATTTTGGAATGGCCTTCCTGGTAGTCTTCATGTTGATCCAACAAAAGGGTTCCATTCCTATTGGATTGAAAGAGGATCCCTGTTTTGCAAGTTCATCAGCTCTTTCATTACCTTCTATTCCTATATGCCCTGGCACCCAAATAAGAATAATTTTATTCCCATTTGCCAGTTCCTTAAGGAGATTTTTACATTCCATTACAATTTTTGATTTGACTTGGAATGAGTAAAGAGCCATCAATGCAGCTTGTCTGTCGCTGAAAAAAAGAATACGCTTACCTTGGTAGCCCTTCTTTAAATTTATCTGCAGACAGTTGGTAATAGCAAGAACCTCCGCCTGAGAGACAGTGGCATGTTCCCCAAGCCCTAAACACGAAATTATATGTTCATCTGTTAAACGCGACCGATGTTTAATTTTTATGGCGTTCATGGTTGAAAAAGCAGATTCGCAAAGATACGTCGATCCAAAGTATGATTTCAAATAGAAAATCAATTTGTAAATATTTGGAAACGTTTCCTCAGTCATTAATTTCCAAAAATGAGTATCGCTAGATACTCTGGATTTAAGAAATATATCGCATCTTAATTTAATAATTTCCTCCTCGACCGTGACTGAAGTTGTAACTATTAAATGTCCTATTTTTTCAGATACTCCATCAATGTTGATATTTTCATTAAATAGAAAGATCATAAAATTGAGTATTTCTTCCAACCTAAATAAGTCAGTGAATCTTTCAAATTCTTCAAGCAAAACATCTAAGTGTTCAGCGAAATCTTCGAAGTCTCGGTTTGGATTATGAATGCACTCTTCCTCCATGTTTTTGAAGTTTCTCAATTCATGCTTTCTTAATTGAGACGCATACCTTTTTATCGTTTCTTTGAAAGTTTTAATCGCACTCATCATGTCTGTTAAGCATTTATTCTTTCCTTGTAGATTTAGGTTTAGGTTTAAGTCGTTAAGTTTTGCAGTGATATCGCAGAGAAAAGCTAGTTTCATGAGCCATTTCCCATCTTCCAATTCAGTAATGTGCTCACCTTTTATTTGTAGAAAAATTCTTATTTCTGGTAACAGAATACGAAATCTTTTCAAAAAAAGCACCATGGCTTAGCCATCTCAAGTCTGTGTGCAATAAGAGATCTCCGTACTCTGATTCAGTTTCTTCCAAAAGCGCCCGAAATTGTCTCTGAAGACTTTTTGAACGAATTGAATTGACGATTTTAAAAGCAATTTGCATTATATCATTAAACTTTAGTGTTTTTGAACATAATATCTGTTGATGGATAATGCAATGATAGCTGGTAAAACTAGGAATTTCCTCATCATTATTGCATAAGGCAATAAAACCAGTTCGATTCTCGAACTTTACTGGAGCTCCATCTGTTGTAATAGAGAGCAATTTATATATTGGAAATTCTGTCTTATCAATAAAGTTTTTAAATGAATCGTAGACATCTTCTCCCCTCGTTTGTCCTTTCAATGGAATTTAGTTAATAATTCTTCTTTTGAAGTCATATCTTCAAAAACCATTCACACAAAAAGGCATAACTGTGCAATGTCACTAATATCCGTGGATTCATCAAATTGAAGTGATAGGAACTTACAAGCAATCGTCATTTAATAAATTTTCGAAATTATTATTTATAGCTGCAGTCCGTCGCATCACAGTGTTACGCGACAAAGAAATATTATTTATTGATGATATTATTTCAGATTTTAAAATCGTGGAAAAGCACTTCTCCCGCTTTAATGAAAGCTTCTTTTATCAATTCTCCATCTTCGAATGGTTTTTTTCGCTTTATCAAAACTTCTGTAATTTTAAACGACGCCAATGTTACTGATTAGCTTTGGTGCCTGGTTTCGTAAATACCGATTGTTGTAAATGTAAATTCGACTTTAATTCATGCACTTTAACTTTTCGAAGTTCACTGCCGATTGGAAAGTCAGTAGCGTATTTTAAGTGCATGGTTTTAAAATGTCTTTCGACGTTTGCTTTTTTTGGTAATGCCACACATGAGTTACATATGAGACAAACACATTTCTCCATCATCATAACAAAAAAGAAATCATCTTCCCTCTCATTGTGATAATAGTATGTTTTACTTCTCTTAGTACTGGTGCCTGGCTGAGTCATTTTGGACGGGTTATTGAAAAACAAATTTAACAGTTTCGAACAACAGTTAGAACATTCAACAGTTTTGAAACAAATTCATATCAGTGTGGTAGGAAGCGAGCGACCTTCCACGTAAGACGATTAACTTAGAAGTAAAACTAAACGGCTAGAAGAGACGGGTAGAATAGACTACTCGCCGCGTCGCTATCATGCGCCGGCTACAGGATATAATCTAAGCATCCCACTTTGTCAATTTGTTTCGATTTAATTCCACTGTAAAACGAAAATTTCAGTGCCTTACTTTGCACAGTTTGTTTTAGGTTTTAAAGCAAAAATTTTAGTAAATTTTTGTTTTAAATAATTCATTAATTCTATGACATAAATCATAAATTAAATTGTTAATATCCGAGATCACTATCGGGATGGTCGCGCGGTTTACCTAATATGTCTTCGCGGTCGACATCTTGGCCATCCCTGGTATATAGAATAGTGCCAAAGGCCTTTGAAATATCCACCGTGTAATTAATTTTCGGTATTTTTCCTGGACAGAGTGCTATATTTATATATTGTAAAGGAGGAAATCCGGAAAATTCTCAAGCACTCACCCTAACAAGCTTATATATGCAAAAAGCAAAAGGGCAGCATTCTTCTATGTCTCAACATTACAAATTTAAAAACAAAGAGGTGCACAATATACAGAGGTAATTACTCTCGATCTTTTACATTACTAATATCTTGAGTTTTTTCTCTATATCTTGGCAACACTTTATTCAAAATGTAAAATATAATATTCTGCAATTTTAGCTTTCCATATAACTGTCTAATAATGCAAATTCTGCAGATGAGATGAAAGATTTGACCCGTTTTACATTCATAAAATTGAAACGATCACATGATATTTTTATGAATGAAATCCACCACTGATTTCTTACTTTCTTCTAATATTCCTGATTTTAAACAGGAATTAATTTAATCCATATACTGAATTTAATACATGTAAATAGAATTGATAAATATCATTTTTTCTACTTCGAGAAAATTTAAAATGCGTATAATATTGTTTCGATTGCCACCCACCCTGTCCAGTGGTCAGCATGCCTGGATGGGGAGATCTTGGGTTCAAATTGATTTTTCTCTCTCTCTCTCCTGTCTTTGTCCTTTACTTGAATAAATGAGTTGTGAATGGTTGCCTACCCAATAAACGGGTATCTGAGGCATATGTGTACTGAAGAAGGCGGACTCCACACCAAATTAGTGTTCAGTTGGAAAAGTGGAGCAGCACACCCATATTACCAGTCTAGCTGGCACAAGACAACAACAACATTGTTTCAATTCAATAATAAACATTTGAATCTCGTGAAAGACTGTCTTTGCTTACACCAGAAGTCAAATGTAGGCTGATAATTAAAATTGGACACATTTTATTATATTTTTTTTATCAAGGAATCTCATCGCGTGCGCGGACCATAATCATTATTAGAATTGAATATGTATTATTTGTTACCAATGAATATTTCTAAAATACCATAATTTTGTTCCTTAGATATCACTTGTTTTTTGGAAAGGTGTTGAATTTGAGACATCTTTCAAGGCAATTTTAGTTGTAATATTTTTCTCAGATAATTAATTTGGAATTTCGTAATTCATTATCAAAATTCTTAAAATTTCAAATTAAATGCTAACTAAATATACGAATAGAATATCTTCAAATGTTTATCCATCGAGAAGTGTACATGGGTGTATTACAGCGCCAAGAAATTCGTATTTGGAATTGTAAATAGAAGAAATGTTTTGTATGATATTAACATTTTGATTAATTTTCATTTTCAAAAGTCTAAGCTGATATTGTATGTATAATACTACATTATATATCCAATATTAGCAAGGACGTCAAAGGAGTATGAATATATTACATTTGGAATTCAACTAATATAGCATCTAGTTTCCTTATGCAAAGCATCATTGTGATCGAATTCTAAAATTATTATAAATCAATTGTATTCAAACTAACTTTGTTTTAGGAGGCAAATTATTTCTAGCATTGCAAGTGATTTTGGCATCCACATTGGCGTCAGCTGTGAGTACGATTCCTTGGAAACCATGCCTCTCTGCTCTCTGAACGATATCGACAGTCAGACTACGGTTCTTGAATATATAAGTTTGCATCCACATGATTGTTGGCGTATTCCTAGCCTTTCTGGCTACATCCTCAATTGGAGTTGACGCATAGCTGCTTAATATAAATATAGTCTTCATAGAAGAAAGAGCTGAAAGAAACCAATGTTTAATACATAAACATGATACATAAGTTAGAGAATATATAAATTAGAAATCACTTTGGCACACAAAAGATAATTTTATTTTAATTTAAAGTGGGTTTCGAATCATTGCAAAAATTTACATTGGAGTTGATCCTATGGACTACTGAATTGAAGGCTAGAATACTAAGCATTTCGTCGCAAGCAAATTAAAACCCAAAAGAAAATTAATAATTATGACATGTATTTCTTCTAATTACAAAGATGCTCACAGATATTTTGCAAAACTAACAACTAAATTCTTAGCGTTCTATTTAGTTCAACAATGAATATGATTAATTCTCATCTCCATCATTGATGTTTTCTTCTCTAAAAGAGGATAGCCTAAAAGCAAAAAGTTACTGTAAGACATTTGAATATTTATTGAGTATGCTTTCCGAGAAGATTCTCTATAGATTGTAGAACATATTTAAGTTTCACAAGGATGAAATTCAGAAAAATTCCTAAGCACATCTAGCAGTGATGCCCTGTTTTCAGTTGCTAAACTACTTCTGAAATTGAAACCGAAACATTCTATTCCAAAAAGGTCGGTTTCACTAGATTATGACGAGCCCAAATGGTTATGTTTGCAGTGGTTTGGAATGCACTTAAAATTGAAAAGTCAAGTCGAATTGAACCCCGTGTATTAAAAGTAACCGCAGAACATTTAAATGATCTCAAGCAAACTAATAAGGATTGATGTTTATAAGCATTAAGACAAAAATTCAATTGTACTGTTTTCCAAAAATCAAGAAAAAGTCCAAAAATAGTGATTACTCAAAGAATTACAAATGGAATTTAGTGAAATTCCTTCATAGTGTATAATACATAATATAAGTAGCATGAAAAGAAATTACTTGACAATTTTGATGTTATACAAATTAGCATATATGTTTAAAATTAACAAACTAGACACATCAGTATGGTATGGGTAAAGTAACTTTAATATGGTGTATGTTTCCCCTTGGAAGCAGTGAATGATTTTAACTATGCGGTCTATCAGTTTGAGAACAAGTGAGAGTTCTTGTGTGTGACGGAATTATAAGCGTGGATAGAGTCCCCAAAACAAGACAGAGTACAGCTATAGGTCTTTTTAAAGCACCCCAAGCGTGCTCGATACAATTCAGATACGGTAGTCGAGATGGCCACTACACGTGCTAAATTCCTTACTATTCAAAGTAAGTATCCAAAATGAAATTCCTGTACTGTGTCTTATTATCATCCTATTAGCAGGAAGTGATTACTTGTTGCTTCTATACGTGCCTCGACACATAAATATCAAAAATATGATTATATGCATGATTATTCATCCGAAGATATACATACGAACGAAGATATAGAATATTGTGGTTTTATATCATCGCATGTACAAAGACAAATATCAATCGATAGCGTAAGGCCACACTTGAGCCGCAATGGCTTATTGGCTAAACCTATTGGCTAGCGAATCCTTGATTAGAAAATGTTGGCAGATTCTTTGAACCAAAGAAAAATCGCTAATTTTTTAATAGTCGTCTATTGCAGGTTTTCAGGAAAATGATGTTTGGAGGTCATTGATGCAAATCAACTAACTGAGATTTTATATTACAGTTTCACAGCAAAATTGCTAAAACATATGTGATTTTACGCTGCTTGTCAGTTACATATTCCGATTGCAGCGCCACTATTTCGCACGTTGCAGTTTTCTTCGGTATCAGTTATTTGACAAGTTTAAAGTTTATACAGACGCATTTATCGTTACTTTTATAAATTTTCCTTAATTTTTGAAAATTAGTGATTTGTTTCTCAAAGTAAAAAAAAAAAAAAAAAATTAAAATTACTTATGATAAGTATGGTAAATGTTCTATTTTTAAACAAAATTTGATTCTTAAATATAATACTTAAGCTATGGATGGAGTTTTCAATGTAAACAAAAACAAACCTCTGTTAACCGGAAGTCATCTCAAATGCTTCCGGTGTTCTCACTTCCCATTGGAAATCAATGTAATGATAAAAATTTTCGTTTAAATATTTTTAAGTATTTATAACCACTTTTGAAAGTTTTTCTATTTTCTCCGTTAAAACCATATCTTTTATTATCAGTGCAACCCATAATAATCCTGCAATTTTTTTTAAACTTTTTAAATTTTAACTTAAATAATTTTGATGAATTGCCATAATTTGTGGAAAATCGCTCTTATTGGCTACCACAGACTAGGATCTTCGTCTCTGTTGGCTACATTAGGATCACTTGGTGATGAAAGAATATTTTATTTACTTTATAAATATTTATTTAAAAATTTCAGCAAATATATTTTGCACCCGATTGAAATAAAAAAATTTCTTAAATATAAATCATATAAAGTCATTTCAATTAAATAAGTACAAAATTTGGCCTAAGGTTCCTTTTGGTGATGTATATATGTATGAACAGTAAGCAGGAAGTTTCGTGCCGGAAGTTTTCTAGATCTCCATGATAGTAGCGCCCTCTATTCCAAGCTTCACAGAAACTTCCATCCATATTCTTGTCATAACTTATGCTCATTTAAAAAGAATTTGAATCAAATAATAATTCTCAAATATTCTACCATTCATTACAAAATGACAACGAATATAACACATCAAGACATAATATACAGCATAAAAAAATCACCTGTAACTGTCGCCAATTCACCATCAGGATGAGCCAATTTTTGTACAGCAACTGTAGAGAGACCGATTGGGAAATCGATTTCTTCACCTAAAATATTTGTCTTCAAATCATTCGTTGACACGTCTCTTAAATATTTTGGCACGATATTAATCCTGAAAATAGGATAAAATTACAGATTAGAATTGTATTGTCTTATTCAACTTAAAGTAAGGAAAATAAATAAATTACAGAAATGCATACGGAATAAAGGTGTAGAAATAATATGTGTAAATATTTTGAAAATAAATATCATTGTAAGTTTTTAGTAACACTAGATAGCATTGGCTTCTAGTGGAAAACGTTTATTTAGTTTTCGGGAAAAATTGAGATTTAAAAAAAATAATCATTTTTTAAAGATATAAATTTACTTAGATTTTTCTAATGTTATACGCTAAAAATGAGGTATCACGTATAGAAAAACTAAAAACAAAATAAAATTTAACATTCTTAAAAAATTCTCTTTAACTCTGAAGCTATTAAAGTTTGTGTTCTTTTCATCTACGTTCGAAAATATTTCTCACTATCAATGTATTGGAAATACCGCAAGTACATTCATTCTTAGGCGAAAACAAGGTTTTTTTTTTTTTAATTTTATTATGAAGGAAATATATTTATAGTAAATACTTTTATATTTGTGAAAAATCATACTGACTGTGGGAATATAGAAAAGAGAGAACTCCAACGCAGCGCATATTTTTTCTTTACCTCCTGCGGTTTTGCATGGATAATAATTTTGAAAAGAAGAAAGAACTCGAATTCACGAACTGAAGATTTCATGCTACGGCCCATCAGAGCATAAGTAACAATAAAATAAGTTTAAATCAGTTTTAATTACAATTTATTATTGAGTATTTACCGTAAATTAATTGAAAACACTGAAATAATAATTTAGAAACGTAACAACTTTTGCTTTTAGCTTGCAAGAGATAGACATCCTGGCACAAATTTATTTCCATTTCAAGCAGCTCTTCTCAATCACACCAAATAAAAATTCGGCGGACCCTTTGAATAAAGGTCTTATTAACATGAATATTAAATTTTTTAATGATAAATTGTTAATCCGGAATTGTATTTGTCTATGGCAAATGCATCTTTTCAACTTTCTCCAGTTGAATTTACCTGATTTAATAGTCTTACATCGGCTTACTTCAATCAATTTCAAATCTTTTTTACGTCATCTTGCATTTAGTGTGAACTTATTATATGTAGCTTTTTGCCCTCAATTATATGTATACTGGGTAATTATAGCTAAGCAAAACCCTATTTAAAATTGTTTACTGGCGACATAACTGTTTAGAAAGTTATGAAATCTCATGTAAGAGATGTTAAATTGATGGAATTTCAATTGTGCAATTAAAAAAATAATCACCAGAGAACATTTTTTTAATGATTTATATTAAGTAAACGCTTACTAATAAATTACATATAGAATTCGATTACGATTGCTTAAAGTTACTACTGCAACAAAATATATTCAACATGACGGTCATAATTTTTCAGTTGCTGTTTGACCTTAAAATAGCATGTTTCACAATTGACTGAAATGATTTCTGAAAAATGCTGTGCAACTGTGAAGTACAGTCTTTAAATTCAAGTAAAGTTTTTCATTATCATGAGTCACCAGATGTTTTACATGTCACAAAATATTAAGTCAGATGTTACATAAATTGAAGATTGGGTTGCAGCTAATGACATATTTGATGTGACAACGAAAGGCACGTGGTTTTTGAGGAGGTAAAAATACTAATATATGAAAGAACTCCATTTTACATTGACATTCTTTCAGATCAAGAACAATTTTCTTCTGTAATAGTGATGAATATCACTTCCTTAGAAATGAGAATGTTGCTGAATTTCTTAGCAGTTATTTCCTTGAAAAAATACATTTAGAGGTCATATGATTTAATCAAATGCACCATATCATTAATTTTGACGGTTGTTTTGCAACGAAATTTGTAAGACTGAACATGGGTCTGGCTGAAAAATTTAGTAGACGTGAATATTTATTGAACTATCTAGATATAAAGACGATTCTTTTGTCCAAAGGATATTTCAAGTGCATTTTGAAACAACTTCAAAGATTCGAAATCGTAAAGAAGGAACCTCTGCACAATTTGAAACTTTTAAGGATCTCCATGATGATCTCTTGGCAATTGAACAAACACATCTAATGTTTCTGCAACGCTATGGGGTCAAATATTAGCATGTGCGTTTGAAGTTTTATTCCCTTCCAATAAAAGCACAACATATCTTATTGTTGTTGCTAAGAAAGCATTTTTCTTTCTCAGAGCGAATATTAAATTGATCTGATTCTTTGAATTAGGCTACTATTAATCGAAGATTTTTGATAGTCAATGGACACACATTTTCGCATTCTTCTTTTAAAGTCTGAGGTTTCCTTAGACCAAGAACATTTCCTTAGAACAACTATTACAGAATTATTGTCTTAATAAAACAATGTAACTAACAAAAGTCAATTTAGTAAAATAATGATATCTGATTGTCAACACCAAGCATATCTAAAACGAAATTTGCTAGCATCAACAATCAATCGAGGAATAGGCTGATGAAACAAAGATTATGTGTGATCAACACAAATGTCACTTGGAAGTCAACGATCGAGTAAGCTAGGATTTGACTTATTGCTTCTAAAACCATAGTTGACACATTTTCAAAGGGAGCAGATTTCAAAACATACTTTCTATCTAGTGAAATATCCCGCATTACAGTTCTTACACACCACATAGAGTGCGCTGCACATCACATTGCTTCTTATGTTCATTAGATAATCAAAGATTCTTAATGCATTGATGGAGCAGTCATTTTTCTGATTTAAAAAAAAAAAAAAATGGAAATGGAAATGTTTTACTTATAGACTGTTTATACACGGCTAGCAGAATAGCTTTTCACTTTTTATGGGGTTTACTCTTTCACTTTTTTGTGATGTATTATGCATGCCTTTCTTTTTCAAGAAGTCTGATTTCATTTGTGTCGACTCTGATTGTCGATTTCTTGTATTATTTTTCATACATCATGAAAGCATGATCTGAAAATTAATTATCTGAATTTCATGTCATTAGGATTCATACACCATCCTGGAATGGCCTGTGAAAGGGAGAAATTTAATTCTGCAAACTTTTTACAGTAAGCCACCATAAATCTTTCAGATTATGTGACTCTAAAGTTCAATTTGGAAAATGAATTGTTTGTTCTCAAATGAACCATTTGAATTATAATTCATTATAAGCTTTGATATAATATGAATAGTTAATTTTTGTATGATTATTTTTGTGTATAGGGCCTATGATTTAAAGTGGATCTGGACCACAATAAATATACACTAATGTAGGCTAATGTGGATGTTAAATCATAAATTGTTGAACTTAATGCTAGAGCGTTGAAAGTTTAGCAATCAATTCGGTATTGATGGGTTTTGGGGTTAAGCACTTAAAATTCCTCAGCGGACTCCGTTTTTTTTTTCTTGTATCGCTTCTTTCCATATTTTCATTCATGATCAGTGAAAAAACATATTTTCTCATATTAACTAAACACTATAATCCACTCATTACTTACTTAGTAAGGTAAAACAATTGTGTACAATTAGTAATTTTCATAACTTCAAGATTAACTTAAATTATAGATTAGTTTGTTTCTCTATTTTCATTTTTTGCACTCGAGGAAGACTTTGACTGAGATCTGCATTTTAAATAGATTCTTGTTCTTTAAAAACATGCATGTCTCATTTACTAATTTGTCAAACTACTAATTTGTCTTGTTTCCTTTTTTGTCTCCCGCATAAGCTTCTATTAACAATTCGACTGATATTAATAAAAAGGGGTTTTGAATCCACCACTTTTTAGGCATGGCAGTGATATATCCCCCCAGCAGTCTTTCGGGATATCTTCTCTCTTTGGTAAATAGACAAGTTAGCATAAATAATATAGAAGAAAGTTGAGAAAACTAGTTTTGCTTTTCTAAGTATGTTGCTAGCACACATTGATGAAATGCTGGTTTATAGGATAATATCAAGTTTCAATGAAGAAGCTTTTTTTAGCAACAATTAAAAAATGTATTTAATGATTCTAAAAGAGAGCCGTTACTGAGAATGTTAATAGAGTTTTAAAGTAATTTGATTACATATGTATATTATTAATGGAAGAAAGTAAAAAAGAAAATTATAATAATTTCATTTATATATATATTTGTATATTAAAATAACTAGACATAAAGTTTTATCTAAATATTATTGTTAATATCTGAAATTAAAAACATGCAGTATTTTTACGTTTATAAATATATTAGAATTTTTATTGTCAAATAAAACTCAATTGTTGTTATCTGTAAAATAAAATTCAAAATAATATTTACTATGTGAAATGAAATTCAAGATTGTAATAAAAATGAATTTTTATGTTAATATATGACTTTTATCAAATGAAAAAAAAATTATGTTTGCTTATTTGAAAGATTCCATAGCTAAAACTTTATTGATGTAAATAACTTTAAAATTAAGAAAAAATTAAATTATTTATTATTGAAATCTTTACTAAATTAAATTAAAAGGCCTTACTGCAACTGAATAGAACAATTTTCACTTTCTATAGAGTGATGTTTCTTAATTTAACATTTATATCTGACACAGCTTTCTTTCTTTATGTAAAAAAAAAAAAAAATTCATGATAGTTACTTGTTTGTTTTGTATCAGAATATAAATTTAACACGAAGTGCCTTTAAAACTTAAGAGATGCATAATATATTGGTAATACCCATTGGTATTTCACAATCCACTGGTTGAGAAACAGTATTGCATTTAAAAAGCAAAAGATTATAATTTTTTATGAATAAAAATACCGTCTAAAAGCCTGCTTGTTTTCCTTATAGGTTTGTCTTCTGCCTGTGGCAGCCAAAAAGTAATTCCTGGCTTTCAGCGGAAGCACAGCTGGTCCACAACGGTCATAATCATCTACTGTCACCAATTCAAGTCTAAAAATACATTTTACATGAACAGTTACAATCACAATTTTTCCAAAAATTCTTAACTTTAGAAAGTAATTAGGTGTCATGGAAAAAGCAATTCATAAAGCTTCTAATTAATAAAAAGTTTTTATTAATTAGCATTATATTGCATTATATTAATTAGCATTATATTATACAAGCATTATATTGAATGAAAATTTTAAGTCTTCATTCAATATAATGCTTGTATTCCATAAGACATTAATCATCTTCAACTGAGTGAAAAATACCACAGAATAGTATTAAAAAAAGAAAATGTTCATTATTGTTTAATAAATCAAATGATTTTTTTCTGAGCTATAAAAATTTATCATATGATTTAATTCTCTTCAGCCATCATTAAATCTGTTGTAAATGTCAAGAATTTCCCAGTATGTTTTCGTTTCATTCAGTTTTCTTTTTGAATTCCAAAAATGTATTTAACACTTAACACATTAACTTATTTTTTAACTTTTGCGAAAAATTTAAAGTACAAAAGAATATAAGATTACTTTTCTGAATCACAATTTTCTGGCTGATATTCTTCTTCACATGCGATCTAGAGGGAGAGAAACAAATATTTTTATATTCAAAGAAAAGGGAGAGGCAAAAACATCCATCTTATTAGATGTACAGATATAGTCAGAGAAATGTAATTGTTTTTTCATAGATTCTGTATAAATTTAACTCCACATAATTTACCATTATTTTTTCAATGAACATAAGAAACATCTTCATAATTTTGAACCATGATCAAGTGAGGAAGTCGATACTTCAGCTGTCAAACTTCTTTTAAAAGTAAGCATTAGACTTTGCAGTTTTTGTAGCATGCATAGATTCTAAGTTTAACGGTCTTCATTTGGATAAGGAATCAAATTCATATTCTTTTACGTGACTAAATAAATTCCTAACCGCAGTCAAAGATTACTAAAATACAGGGCTATTGGCCAACACATCAAAATTGAATCCATATCTCAAAAGCATAAAAAAATGTAATATAAAAAGATTTTTAAATACACTTTACAATATAATGACAATTCTAAACTATAATGTTGGATTTTATTACACTAGCTTTTATTATTACTAGCAGCCGGGTCTTTTGTAAAAGGAATAAAGAGAAGTGAAAGTCTAGAAATATGCTCCCCTTTCTAAAACGCGCATTTAATTAAAATATAAGCACTTGCGTTCTAATTGAAAAATATTAAACACATCTTAATATTCACAGATAACTGGATTTTATTGTTATACATGAGCTTGTATTACAGATAAGAATTTAAATATTTGTTCATCTTACCTAATAAGAGAGAAACATGTAAGATTTTAATGCAGTTTTCTGTGATGTGAGAGGAATGTCATGAACTTTTCTTAACTGTCTTTTATCAGCATTATAAATGTTAAAAAATTTGCTTGAACTTACTCACATT
>JAPDSC010042330.1:0-11948 GCA_026290005.1 Latrodectus geometricus
TTAAAATAACCATAAAACCAAAGTTTTGCAGAAAAAAACTATTTCTCCTCTTAACATTCCCATTCTCCCTAACGAATTGAGTAAGCCATATATATATATATATATACTCATTTATAAACACTAAAATATTAACTTATTATGCATTAATATAACATCAGCATCTGTTATATTTGTAGGTGTTGTTTGTTAAGGACAACACTTTACAAACAGTTCATAATAGATCAAATTCGGAAACATTTTCAAAAAAATTATTTTTTACCAAAGAAAGGAATCAATATCATCAGCTATCCAAGATCATGTAATTCATCATACTCCAATAATTACAGATGAATTACATTATTCAAATCAATTATTGTATAGTCCTTTAAATTTGGACACAGCTTTAATTTATGGGCAAATTAATCAACTTTAAAATTCATTTAATAATGTGTTTTGCTTTTTACTCAGACTCAATTAACAAGTTGAGAGAAATATGCAGTTTTATGATATTTTACAGCCAGACTTCCTTATATGAATATATAATTTTAAATTTTAAAATCTTGTATAAACTAGTTACTATAATACTACAAAGTTTGAAGAATAGATGTAAAGTGCTCAAAAAGTAAGTTAAAATCATTCACATTTTTTAATACATCATTTCAATTTACTAAATTGCAAAATTTACAATTCAAATATTTTTTGCAACATTTTCGTTAAAAATTAAAGAAAATTTACCATTATTTTTATATTTCCTGAGAAAAGTAAAACAAGATAGAACTCATAATTACTTATAAAATATGTTTCTTTTTTAAATATATATATATATATATATATATATATATATATATATATATATATAGCAATTTGTAACATTCAGTACTCAATGCATGTAGCATTAAGAAGCCCTATGAAAATTAGAAAAACTCTAATCTAAAAATCCTCATCAGTACATCAGTATTGATTGAATACAATTTGATAATTATATATACACATGATTATCTAAATGTTTTTTTTACCCAATGATTATCTTTTTATTCAGAAAAACTAATTAAATCAAGACTTACAAGCATCTGAAGTGGATTCAAAACCAATACAGGCATTTATACCCAAAGTGAGATTCGAACCAAAAAACTAATGAATGGAAAGTACGAGCACTAAGCATTTGGCTACCAGCTCAGCCATAAGCTAAATACTTTGACATAGCAGTTTACTAAAAGTTATATGACCGGAGAATATAAAATACTGTATACTTGCAACAATTTCAAAAGCTTTCTTTGTATATATTTTTCTAAATATTTTATCAGCAAACTTAGAAGGAGGTCATTTGTATTTTTAGAAAAATGTTCCATGACTAGATTAAAAAATAAATATTGATTGATACATTCTTAATATTGTTCATGTAATAGAATGAGCCTTATCTTAAGTACAATTATTTTTTAAGGAATATAGTTGGATTATAGGTAAAGAGAATATATAGTATTTATAGAATATATAGTATAGATAGTATTTTTCTTTGAGAACTTTTTCAGAAATAAATTGAAATAAAACTGTTTGAGAAATAAAATCATAGAATGTTATATTCAGAATTAAATTTAAGCTGCAACAAATAAAATAACTCTAAGGCAACATAATAATTCACATTTAACTTGTGAAAAATTTTTCTGGGATGATTAAAATAATATGCATTTGATCTAAATGTTTAACTGTAACCTAGAATATTATCCCTTTTCATCAAGGCAAATTACGTGGATGATTTATTCAAAATCCAATGTAGAAGTACAAACAGAAATAATAAATAGCAATATTAGAAATTGATAAGTGTATATCAAGATTTTTGACTAACTAAAGGTACTTTTAGTATGTTGGAAAATGGTTGTGATATTTTCAATTTTGTAAAAGTGAACAAATTAACAGGTAGAGATTATTTAACATTTTTAATCAGAAAAATTCTACACAGATCGCATATAAAAAAATTGACAAGTAGTAATAAGTATATAAAAAATTTATGATACTGATATTTATCCTTTCATTCTAAATTGATATATGATAATTCTATTATACCATACATATAGGAAAGAAATGTAACAAAAAATATAATACCATTTGGATTTTCTCCTCTGTAAAAATGTTTTAAAAATTCTACTGCTTCATTTGCTCTTACCCCAGAAGTAATCTAAAAGAAAGCTCAATTAGGTTTATATTTTTAAACATTTTAGTTAACCCTTTTAAAATCAATACATAATCCTTTTTAAAAAGCTTATTCAACTACCTTCAACGGATGTTCTCTAAAAGCAATCAAATCATCATGTACACTAAGAACTGTACCACACCCACCAAATCTGTCATTATCACATCCATATGTGACATGTTTCACAGCTAAATTATAATTAAGAAAACAAAATAGAGCCAAATTAAATATTTTCATATTATTTTTATAAATATAATTGATCTTATGACAGAATGATGAAATATTAATTAATCAGAATTATCACAATTATTAAATGAATTTACAAAATATTTTTTTAAATACAATGTACTCAACATATGAAATTATACTCTTAAGAAAATTATAGGAGTACATACATGAGTTTTTTCTTACTAAAGAAATGTTTTGATTATAAAAATGAGATAATTTGCTAACATTAAATAAATATATCTATATAATTTACATATAAATATGCATACATATTTCACAAATTAAAAAAATTATAAGAGCTTCAAATTATTTAGCTATTGATTTTGTGATGCATAGGATTTATATTTAGATTTATAAAATAGTTTTGTTTACACATCATTTGATGAATTATATATATTTTCAATTAAACAAAATAAAAACAGCAAATATTTTGAATCATTTTTATGGATTAAATAAGATTTTCTAATATTTTTAAAATAATAGCAAATAATAAAATCAAAATAATAATATCTTATAAAATAACAGAAATGAATATAAATTTTTTCTGTATACATTTATTACTAATAAGAGTCTCATGTGGTATTATATCAACAAGAAAAGTTCATTTGTATGATTAAGTAAATCTTTGTAGATTAAGTTGATCTTATTAACAAAGAATTTGGTTTTCATGAATTTAAAACTGGTTGGGAGAAGAAACATACTGAAATTTTATTTTCTAAGCAACCGTGAACAACTGTGTTGAACAAATTTGAATGATTAAATGTTATGTTGCAATTGGTGAACCTAATTTCATTTTAATTTCCAGAATTTTTTCATTGTTAAATCTAAGCAAGTATGTATTTGGTATTTGATACTTTTTAATAATTATGCTTCAGCACTACTAAAGAAGATTTTTAATAATTTCATAATTCAATATAGTCAAAAGCTTTATTCTGACACCTATATAATAGCAATAGTCTCGGAAGTAAATAAAACTATTAAAAGCAAGAATGAATAAATTACAATAGTTAATCTTTAATTTTTATATAATTTTTTTGGCGTAGAAGGAGTTTGTCAGCTGGTAGAATCTATCAATGAAGATACACATCTAAAAACATTCACTCTTCAAAGTAGACAGATATATAATGTTTCGTAAAAAAAGTACAAACTTTACCAGAGATCATAAAAATTTAAAAAGAATCACTGTACCAATTATTTCTGTTAGTAAAACTTTAATTATTAAAGCTACCTGTTGCATTTAAATTTTATGAAGCTCTAGCATTTAAATTTTGTGACAACAGAGAGGCAGCTTACATACTTTTGACAGCTTTACATAACCTGGCTCAAATGTAAATAACTAGGGTAACTTGGATATTGAGATCAATTAATATAGATTTGCAGCTAACTGATATCTGAAAGGATTAAAAAATTTCCTACATTCAAAATTAATTAAAAGAAAAACTATAATCTTTTTAAAAACCATTATTAAATCTACACTCATGTAAGTTTCTAAAACCTGTATTTTGATGAGATTGCAGGAAAAGAAGGCTCAAATCTTTGAAAAAAAAGTGTAGAGGAAGATTATGGTTACAGCATGTGTTGATAGTGTATGGCAACATAGATACAACAATGAATTGTGCAAGATGTACAAGGAGGTTGATATAATTAAACACATTAAAATTAATTGTATAAAATTTGCTTACTATATTTGCCATATGAATCTTCCTACCTTGATTTTAAGATTTTCACGTTAAGCTTAATGATGATAAACATTGAATGGATTTACATTTAAAAAAATCTCATACAGTTTCAATGTCATACTAACAATTTTATGTTGCTATTTATTAAGATTTTAAATTTCAGACACAACCTTATCATTACAGGATTTTTTGCATTTGAGTACAATATTATTTTCTTTTGATTAATAAGAAAAAAATTTATGAATATTTGAATCTGTTTCCTTTAAAACTTCTACACTTTATTTTATAATTTAAAAAAAAGCAATATATTTATAAAAATCGATGATTTTTTATTGTTATAAATTATTTTCTTCATCATCTTTAAACTATTTTAAAAAAAGTTTCAGAATTTTTTAGAAAAACTAAAAAAATTTGCTAGTAAATCATTAAAACATCTATAGTTAATATTTTAACAGATAAGAAAACATTAATCTCATTATTTTTATAATGTAATAATCATAAATAAAATATAAAAATACTATATTAAATGCTTATTCTGATGATATTCATTTTAATATTTTACACAAGATTGAGATTTTTACTTTATCCTAAATATCCTTTCTTTTAGATATTTTTTAAAGTTATTAAAAATTTAATATTTCTATGGATTCTAAGATTTATAACACTGTTATAGCTTCACAACAAAATA
The DNA here is from genome assembly GCA_026290005.1 of Latrodectus geometricus. Lineage (NCBI taxonomy): Eukaryota > Metazoa > Arthropoda > Arachnida > Araneae > Theridiidae > Latrodectus > Latrodectus geometricus. The sequence goes on from JAPDSC010042330.1 coordinate 4,763, forward strand.
TATAATGCAACTTTTTATCATAATAAAATATAATATTTTATTATTCAACACAATGAAATATATTTGAAAAATAATTCGAAGTGATATTATTGAGACTGTTAACTTATATTTGTAAAATAAACATTGAAAATAATGTTTCTTTGTATAATAAATAATGCTTTAACAAAAAATTTACTATTCAATTTATATTTTAAAATAAAATGAAATTAAAAATAATTAACAACTGAATTATTTTTAAGTACATTAGATTGATTTTAAACTATTAAAGAAATTATTACAAACATGATGACGGATTAATTTATAAAATGTTCTAACATAACAATTACATAGTTTAATTTGTTTATAATAAATAAGAAAACAAGTGTACTTATTTTAAATATTATTAAACACATGGGTATTTATTTTCTACAACTTTGATATTCTATACAGATTAAAATAAGACCATATTATGTAGCAATTTATAAGCTTCATCTTATATATTTGGTGCATTTGTCAAATATTCATTTGTTAGAATTTTAAAACTATCAAGACAAATAGTTTTGAAGAATTTAAAGAAAATATATAAAAATTCTTATTTAACAATCTATTCAAATAAGTAGAAGTTTTTACAATGAATTATAAAAAGTTTTTAATTGGAATGATGTACATGTTTACACATTATATATTTATAAAAATAAATTTTTTAATTAAATTTACTTAGCTCATAAATTGTTTTAATTACACAGAAGACGCTCGTTTTTTTGAAATTCTAATTTACAAATATTTATGTTTTTATGAACTAATGACTAGTCTCTACCTTGACACCATAGACACAATGATAATTTTAACTCCCATTTACAAAATAAAACTTTAATTTTTTTTTTTTTTTTTTTTTTTTTTTTTTTGTGAACTATTAATTCTGACAAATAATTTTCTGTTTTCATTAATTTTTTAAAAGAAAATTTTTATGATCAGATATTTTTTAATTTTTTGAGTGCTTTCCATATAATGCCTGAGAGCTTGATTCATTCTTGACCAATGAAGTGACACGAGCCAGCATTCTAGACATTGTGGGAACAATAGTCTAAGACACCTATATATAAGACATTTGTTTGGTAAAAAACTGTATGTTGAATTCAACTTCTGTGTTTCCTATATGAAAAGACACAGAAAGAGTAAAAAAATTCTTCTCTCCTACTCGTACATTAGTACACTTGCACCTCGTACGAGAGATCACACTCTTTAAATGTTTATGCTCTCTTGTTCTGTACTTGGTTTTGTATCATTTGAACAACTCCATCTATCAAATTTTGTTACTTGAGAGAGATTGAGCTGATTACATTAAGAATTGTTAGTTTTGTCAGTTAAGTTTTTTCATTTCAAAACATTTTCATTTATTTCTGCATGCATTTAAGAAATTTTTTAGTTCTAATAGTTTCATTTACTCCTTTCATAGATTTTCTTTATAATTATTTAAGCTGCAAAAAAATAATTACTTTCATCTGTTAAAATGTTTTTTTTACAGGAATTCTGTATTTTCTTATATGAAAAAGTATATTGTACACATAAATAATATGACCAGTATATTATACTATATGTATATGCATTATTAATAAGAATATATTTAGAGAGTAAAATTACATGTTTGTATACTTGTGATAAAAAAATGGAAAATCAAAACTTTTAAAAATAAGCAAGGATACATAATGAGCGCAAAGCAGCACAGCACATAATGCATGGTTCTACTGTAACAAAAACTTCGAGTTCTTTGAAAACTTCAGCAGTATGTTTATTATTTTCAGAGCACCAAGAAATAACTTGATCTATACAGTTAATTTCTGCATGGCGTGTCGCCTAAAAGAAACAGAATCGATCATTACAATAACATTTTTTTAAAAGAAGTGTTTTGTAGGTAGGCAAAAAATATATGAATGCTTTTTATCAAATCATTATTTAGAAGCAAAAATGAAATTATGGAAAAAAAAAAAAAAAAAAAACCACTTAATAATTATTTGCATATGAAGTAAAATAATCTAAAAAATTTTTTATATTTTATTGATTACAATTAAAATCATAATAAAATAACACTGATAATTAATATCCAATAATTTTCGGCACAGAAATTGGTAGATTAAAGTTTATAAGTGTGTTGAATACTAGAAATTTTAACCCTTCTTAAAAGTTAAATCTGAAATATGATTCATTTCCATACATATTACATGATAAAAGCTACCAGGAATAGTCAAAAATATTAAAAAATAGGAGGTTAAGGTGAAAGCCTTTTGTAAACATAGATATTATTCAAAACTAATAGATGAAACATTTAAAATGAAAATGTGCTGCATTTAATCCTGAGCTTAAAAGAGTGTTTTTAATAGAATTAATAAAGAAATAGTAACACTCTATTAAACACAATTTAACAGCTAATTTTTAACTGTATTTTCATGTAATTTATGAAAATTTTCTCAAATCCCATTGAGGAATATTTAATTTGACATTTGTTTGTATAATTTTTTAAACTAATAATTACTACAGCATTTCTAATTATTTTATAGCAATTGGTTGGCATTAACTTTTACAATTAAGTTGTAAAAGTCAACATCAATCAATATAATAAATATAAAACCCCTATAGAATTTTATTCCTTATTTTACAGCAATAGGTTGACAGTGACATTCACATATATGTTTCATTTTAATATCAATAATATATTAAATTAAAATTGACAACACAATTATTTATTTATATCAGCACTAATTTAACAGTAAATTTATTATTTTATGACAAAAATTCTTTATATTTCTTTGAAAATATTTAACTTTTCTTGAACAGAAACACATTATTTTATTTAATAAATTATTATCTTTAATTTAGTATGCATTATTATTTGTTAAATTATTTACATTTTCTATAAAAATGTTAATTATTCTTTTATTATCAATTTTTTTAAAAAAATTATAAACATTTTTAAAATTACTAATTTAAGAAAAATTTTAAAAAATTTTATATTAGTTTTTACTTAATAGAAGTATTTCTACACTGTTATTTATTCCTCCTCATGGTAAAATTTGTTATGCCTGTTTTAGTTTGTAAATATTAATTTTTCCATATTAATTCAAAATATTCTTAAAATTATTTTTTCAATTTCTACTGTTTGTGTACATTTTTGAACTATCATAGATTTTGTTTAAATTGGAAATCTGTTATCATGAATATAATGAAAAATAAAAACATTATATGTGTCTATATTTACAAAATAATTAAAAGATTTTTTTTTTTTTTTGCATATTTACAAAAGTTAAAAAATTAAAATGTACAGCATTTGAGCATTAATGATTATAATTCATGACAACAAATGATATATGCAATAAACATGAATGATTATTTTAGTGATCATATATTGTTTCTCACAAAATTTGTATGTAGCATCAATTCATGCATGAAATTTTCAGTTAGGATTAAATGACATAATAAACAGAGAACAAATAGTAATAAATTTTAAGTCTTCAATTTTAGCAGATATTTAAAAAAATTAGAAAGAACAGCTTTACTTTAAAACACTTATAAGTACTTCAAATTATTTCTGCATAATAGAATAAAATGTATTTAAATTGGTTTTTGAATAAACATATGCTATATTTTTATGCACAAATAAGAAAAAAGTAATAAAAATTCAAACTTTCATCAAGTTTACATACGTTGAATTTCTAATAATATCTGGTTAAAATAATTTATATTACGCATCACTTATGTTATACATATATAATTTTAACCAGACATATAAATTTTTTTTATTTAATTTAAATATACCATGCATATTTAAATATTCAGTTTAATGGCTTAATATATGAAAAAAATGAATCAAAATTAAACAATAAATAAATAGAAATAACTGGTAGCTAAAAATTCAACATTTGAAATTTGAAGATAAGAAATTTCTTTAAGAGTTAACAAAAACTTAAGTATTTTGTATCTTAGCAAAAATGATTGAATTAATTAGAAAACACAAAACTGAAAATTGTGAGCAATCATATTACTCAAGATTAAAAAAAAGTGACATATGAAAAACTAATGAAGACCACATACAATATAATTATATTTATTTTGATTTTAACTTAGCCTAATAAATAATGTGATTGAATGTTCAATATTAAGAGTATACAGCATATGATGAAAGAGTATAGACTTCACAAACTTTAGCAAACAAGTGCAGTTTAGAAAAAAAGGAAAGAAAAAAATGAGGGAATTCAGTATAAATAAGATGAAAAATTCAATCGTTTAAACTTTTGGTTAAAACTGAAAAAGCAAACAAGTATTTTTAAGCTTGGCTAAAATTTATATGAATTGCTTTCAATTAAAACCACAATCATAGGGCAGATGCAAAAATTGTAGAAATTGAATGATATAAAATTTTCAACATACAAAGACAACAAAGTTTACAAAAAAAATTAAGCCTCAAACTTTTAGTAAAAAGGAAAAAGTTCCCCTTTTTTTTTTTTTTTTTTTTTTTTTTGTCAAATTTTTTAAGATTGGTTTATTGTACTGTAGTTAGGAACTTACATTCTAAGCATGCAAAATAAACTGCATTTTTATTTGCACTTTTTATGCTATTATTCCTGTCATTGAAACCTTTGAAATGATTATCTTATAATATTTATTGGAATTAAAATAATATTAAAAAAATCTATTCAAATTTTTTTTACCCTTTTGGAAAATTATAAGACATATTTGTCTAGCATAACTTACAACCACATGAAATGCAAGTATGAATAAAATAATCTTGATTAATTAAATATAGTTGAATGAGATAGATTTGTCAGTTAAAAGTAATGTACTTGTTTTTAAACATTGCTATTGACAATGATGTTACAACTATTAAAAAAAAAAATTTTTATTGTTGACAGAATGGAAAAAATACAAGTCATGATACAGCACTATATTGTGAAGTGTTTTCTTATAAGAGTCAAAGTAATAACAAAATTATAGCATACTGATTTCACAAAGAGTATACACTCTTAGTGTGATGTGATTCTTCATGGTAACAAAGTAAACAAATTACACATATTTATGAAGTGATTAGGACAGTCAGTGTAAGATTTATCAAAAGAGTATATGAAATGATATTAAAACTTCAAGTTATTAAATAGTTATTATTAATATATATATTGTATAGATAATCAAAAATATATTTAAGAAATTATTATAAAAAATATTTGAAATTAATTTCAATATAATGGAAGTTAAAAATATAGCTCCTTTTAGATACATAAATTAAATAATTTTAAAATGCAATTAGTGTTAAAAGCTTAATAAAACTCTATTGAAGTCATGGAATATTAATGCAAATTAGAGTATCAGATCTTTTTTCAGTAGCTATTATGCCTTATGAAAACTACTCTTCAAAGTTAAAGCTTATTATAAAAAAATATGAGGTTATAGGGGTACTTGTTTTAAAAGAAATGTTCTTTTCCAAGATCAAATGTAAGATTCTAGATATTACAAATGATTGCAGTACTTACATTGGTTAATAATTCTAGAAATTATTCCTAAAAGAATATATAATTTCTTTAAATATGTTAATGACGTAAATGTAGATGTCAAGTAATATTATAAGTAATAGGAATTAGATTGTAGAATCTAAACATCATATAAGTATTGATTTATGCCTTGAAAATTAATTTAAAAAAAAATATTGACTTCAAGAATGAAATTAAAGCTTTTTATAACTATAAAGTATATTTAAAATTAAAGAAGATAATTTGTGGAACAAACTTGATATAATTTAATTACATGATTTGTCCAATCTTTTTTAATTTGAACATACAATGATATAAATATTTTATGATTATAAAGAAAGAGATTTAATGTATTTTGTTTGGGAAAAGTAAATTAATTACTGACAGAGCGTACTGTAAATATAATATTTATTAATGATGACATAATTAATTTATAAATTAATTGTTTCCTCAAGAGAAGAAACATGTTTTCAAAATTTTTAACAAATTGTAAGTCAAAAAATATAATACAGAATTATTTCTAGTTATAACTCCAAAATATTTGTTTTTTTATTGCAACTTGAGGGAGGATAAAAAAAGGAAATAAATATAATATACAAAAGTTTGGATGTTTTTTTAAATTGTACACTGTATATTCACTTTTTATTTTAGCTAATAGTGTGAATCTAAAATGCAACTTTATTTGTAATGCAATAGCATTGAAAGTATTTATCGTTTTGCATATTTTTACATAATTTTTGGATTGCAAATCTTTATCAATACCAAAATACTATACGTCATATGTTCAAGTACAATTGAAAAATAAAATTGTACAAATGTCAATTATATATTATTAACAATTTTAAAAACAGTAAGAATTTAGTAATGAAATAATTTTTATCATTTATTAGCACTGAAAAAGATTGTGCCCAATTAACAAATTTCATATGCAAAAGATTTTACAAACAGTTTCTAATGCAAAAAATTAACTTATTATTAGATAAAGTTTACTTAATATTCCACTAATATCTTATTATATGACTATTATAACTAAATTTATTTTCAATCATGTTTCACTAATTACTGAGTTATGGATTAATATGCTATGTTGAACTGTTTTAAAAGAAAATGTTTTGAAAAACTAATTAAAATTTTTTTGAATAATTAATATACATAATATATTCTATATGAAAAAAATATAAATAATTTATTAATAATAAGAAATTTATTATAATGGAACAGGTTATGTACTATACATATGAATTTAATGTGTTTTAAAGAACTAATCTAAATAGAATGACATATTATAATTCAGTATACAAATTTTATTGTTCTTTTGTTGAAGACAATTATATACTTATGATATAAAAAGAGGTAATTTAAATGTAATGTTTTTATTTATTTCAGAAATAATGTTGGAACTATGATTAGTTGTATATAAATCAATTATTGATCAAAAAAAATTTTAAATATTGTTTTGAGGATGCAAAAACTATACATTAATAAAGATTTATTATATTGATTATATACACTAAATTATGTAATTTAATTTTTTTAAATGGTAATTATAATCCTATTTATGGAAACACTTTCCATTATTTTTATAAGAATAAACTAAACATAAGAGCAAATACAGAAGGATCAAAATGAATTTTGGCAACATTTCTATAATCAGAAACTCGTGTTTTAATTTAAAAAAAAAAAAAAAAAAA
>JAPDSC010042332.1:0-20354 GCA_026290005.1 Latrodectus geometricus
CATGATGAAGCAAAAATGTGGCAGCCATACTCTAGACTGGAGACCATTAAAGACTTCATGATTTGAAGAAGATAAGAAGTATGAGTACCCCATCTATTTCCTGCAATACCTTTTAAAGTATTCAACATTTTTGATATCGCTTTTTTCTTTTCATGAAAATGATAATGGAAAGATAAATTGCGCGAAAAATTTAATCCCAAAACTCGAATATTCTTTCTCCAGAAAATAGGATAATTGTTGATGAACAAGTTGAAATTAGGTTGTTGTCAGTTAGAAGAAAAGTTAATTACAGAACATTTTTGCGGGTCTATAGACAATTTCCAAGCTTGACACCAGTTTTGCTATATTCCAATGTTAGTTTCATCTAAAGTTTTCCTAAATTAACAGATATGTACATTAGAAAGATATCATTTGCATAGATAAAATATTTGATTTCGCGGGGAAGGAGAAGCTAAAATCATAGAAATTGATGACGATAACTTTTCTTCTCTCTTTAAAGCTTTAAAGCAACGCTATGAAAACAAAATAATAATTGTTAACTGTCATATCAAAAACATTTTAAATCTCTATCCCTTAACGCATGAATGAGGAAAAGATCTATGGAACATATTGGATACCATTTTAAAAATCTTAGGTCATTAAAAATTTTAGATTTCGCTACAGACAAATTATCTAATAACTTGTTGTTAAATATTATACTGGATAAATTCAGTCGAGACACTCGTAAACAATTTGAATTAACGTTGAAAGACAATGATGTACCCGAATTTAATGATTTTCTTGAATTCTTAGAAAGGAGCTATCAAATTTTAAACAATATTCAAACAAACATTCCATCTGAATTTAATATCGATAGATCGAAATTTTTATTTGTTAAGATAAACAAATTTCTTAAATTGTATATGGCTTGCAAAATACAAATACATTCACTGTATCATTGTAATGTATTTAAAGAAATGTAATTATTTCAAAGATTAGATTTAGTTAAAAAAAATTCGGCTTTGTGAAAGTCTCTTAAGTGGATTTCATTCATTATATAGATGTAACTTTAAAAGCTCTTGTTTCGTTTGTAAAAGGAAATTAGATCATCACCCATTCTCTCATAAATATTCCACGCTTTCAATGACAAGTACCCATAACATATGAGAGGATGAACCTATGCATTTGACGCCTACGCAACCTCAAGAATGAAATCAACAAATTAGCAGTTCAGAATCAACTGATGTGCAGGTGCCAGAAAATCGTCGTCTTTCGTTTTTTTGTAACGGAAAGAAGAGCGTTTTAATAAACACGGCAATAATAAATGTCAGAGACGCATGGGGGAAGATTCAAACCCTTCAGAGGAGTCCTTGACTTTGCCAATGAGTCATGTTTTCTTTCCTCTGCTGCGGTAGATTTATTATGTTTGAGAAAAGAAAAAAAAATGAATATCCCAATTGATGGTTTGAATGTTACTTCCATAAATATAAAAAAAAGGTTTCAGCTCTTTTATCGAATAAAAATAAGGATTCTTAATGGGAAGTAGATTTATTAATTGTTCCTAAAATAACAAGTTTTACACCTTCTAAAAAAATTAAATATTTCAAACTTAAATAGTCCAAATGAAGTTAAATTAGCTGATGCATCGTTTTATGTTTCACAAAAAATAGACATTCTTTTGGACGCAGAGTTGTTCTTTTCATTATTGAATGAAGATAAAAAAAAAACTATTAGTAGATAATTTATTCTTACTTTCAAGTTGTTTTGGTTATCTTGTTTCAGATGTTATTTCAGATAATACTTCATATAATACTCCTAAACAACGTTTTTTAACTAAAAAAAACTTAGACTTTCTTAATAAAACTTTCAAACGTTTTTGGGAAATTGAAGAAATGGAAACAAATGAAACTTCCATCTATAAATTAAAATATTGTAACGAACATTTCGTGTGTCCAAGCAATGGAAAAACTTCATAATGACTCTGCTGGATTTACACTACTGGCCATTAAAATTGCTACACCAAGAAGGCGACATGCTACAGACGTGAAATTTATACGAAAGGAAGAAGGTGCTGTTATATGCAAATGATTAGCTTTTCAGCACATTCAGACAAGGCAGGCGCCAGTAGCGACACCTACATTGTGTATAAATGAGGAAATTGTTCAGCCAGTTCCTCATACACAAATTGCATTTGAACGTTGTTGCCTGGTGAAAAGTTGTTGTGATGCCTCGTGTACGAAGGAGAAATACGTACCAGCACGTTTCTGACTTTGATGAAGGTCGAAAAGTAGCGTACCGGGATTGTGGTTTATCTTATCGCAGTATTGCTGCTCGCGTCGGTCGAGATCCAATGACTGTTAGCAGAATATGGAATCGATGGGTTCAGGACGGTAATACGGAACGCCATGCGGGATCTCAACGGCCACCTATCACTAGCAGCCGAGAAGACAGGCATATTATCCGCATGGCCGTAATGGATCGTGCAACCACGTCACGAGCCGTGAGTCGTTTGGAAGACAACAAGTGTCTGCACGAACAGTTCGACGACGTTTACAGCAGCATGGACTCTCAGCTCGGAGACCATGGCTGTGGCTTCCCTTGACGCTGCGTCATAGACAAGAGCACCTTCAATGATGTGATAAACGACGAACCTGGGCGCACGAATGGCGAGACGTCATCTTTTCAGACGAATCCAGGTTCTGTGTACAGCATCATGATGGTCGCATCAGTGTTTGGCGGCATCGTGGTGAACGCACACTGGCACCGTGCATTCGTCATCGTCATACTGGCCCATCACCAGGCGTGATAGTATGGGGTGCCATTGGATACACGTCTCGGTCGCCTCTTGTTCGCATTGACAGGGCTTTGAACAGTGCACGTTACATTTCTGGTGTGTTACGACCCGTGGCTCTACCCTTTATTCGAGCCCTGCGAAACTCTACGTTTCAGCAGGATAATGCCCGACCGCGTGTTGCCGGTATTTTTCGGACCTTCCTTGATACGGTAAATTATGGGTGGCTCCAAACTGATGACGATTCCTGGGCTTGTGCTTTGTTCCTGTCTACTTCTCTCAAAACTCATACAGAAAGTCATTGCTGCAATAAGACTGGAAATAGTTTCTTTTACATTATATTCAGACTCAACAATAGCTCTTGCATAGATAAAATCTCCTTCAAACTTACACAAGACATTTGTTAGCAAATAGATATTTCAAATTCAGCAACTCTTAAAAGATTTCAGTAGCAGCACATTCCATCAGACCATAATCTTGCTGATTTGCTCTCCAGAGGACTTGATGTTAAAGCCCTTGCAGCCACTAAACTGTGGTTTAAAGGGCCAGATATTTCAAGATTAAATTTACCGGACTTTCAGACAGTGCAAATTTCTAGTGTTTCAACCGAGAAACATTTTACTGATGAAGTAATCCCTATTTCCAAAATATCTTTAATTATAATTAATGACTCTAAGTTTTTAAATGATTTAATATCACTAATGATTTTCATAAACTAATTAGAATTCTAGCATTTATTTTAAGGTTCTTCCGAAATTGTATATTCCCTGAAAGGGAAAGAGGATTTCTCAAACAGGAGGAATACAAAAATGCAGAAAATGTTGTTTTGAAAATTGTTCATGTTAAAGCATTTTTCTCCTGAGATATCTGCTTTAGAAAAGGGATTGCCAGTTCCTTTCAGTAAGTTGAAATTTTTTAATGCATTCATATATCCGTCTGACATATTAATTAGAGTAAGTCGCAGACTAGCGCATTCTAATTTAAATTTTAATCAAAAACATACCATCCTTCTGACAGCTGGAAATAAATTAGTTAAACTTATATTTCAATATTATCATAAACGAAATTTTCATGTAGGCCCTCTTGCTCTCCTAAATACTGTTTATTTAAAATATTGGCCTATTGGTGGCAGAAGTGTAGCACGCAAAGTAGTTCACGAATGCATTGAATGCTTCAGAAACAAGCCAATTGTCGCTAATCAGATTATGGGAGACCTTCATGCCGAAAGAGTTACACCTAACTCAGTATTTTTAAACACAGATATCGACTTATGTGGGTCCCTTTGAAGTAAAATATAAGGGTCAGAGAAAGAAAACACCCTGAAAAATATATGTTGCTTTATTTATATGTATGGTAACTGTTGGCGCATACGAGAAACCCGAAGCGCCCTCTATGTTGAGGAGACTATTCCGCCTCTTACCACTGAGGAGAATGGAGCTTGCCTGACTGTCAGCTTATTACTTATACACTTACTTGTTATTTGTTACTTTTACTTGTTAATGTTTTATATAATAAAGTTAACAAAAATCTACACGAGGTTCTTCATTTACTTTAAACTACTTACAACACCAGAAACGTTTTGAATTTATGGACTAGCAGCAACCAGGCTGTACACATAGTTTTTCTCGGACTTAACTTCCGAAGCTCTAATCACTACATTGAAAAAGATTTTTGCGCGTCGTAGGAAAATCTCTATGATTTTTAACGATAATGTGACTAGTTTTATTGGTGCTTCTGTATAAATTAAATACTTATACAAACTAATGTTAGGAGAGGACGTTTCAAATATCCTATCCTCTGAAGGAACCAGTTGGAAATTTTTGGCCCCAAGGGCTCCCAGCTTTGGCAGTTTTGGGGAAGCGGGCATTAAGGCTTTTAAATATCATTTTAAGAGAGTAGTAAGCTCAGCAAGATTATCGCTTGAAGAGTTTTTAATAGTAATCACTCAAATGAAAGGAATTCTTGATTCACGACCTTTATCTCCTCTACCCACTTATACAGACGAATTTTCAGTTTTAATTCCAGGTCATTTCCTAATGGGAAAATCTATAAATTTTATCCCAGAACCTAACTTCATTGACAAAAGAGACAATCTTCTTACTAGATAAAAAAGGACTCAAAAGTTAATACAAACTATTTGGAAACACTGGCAAAACAGTCATTTACAGCAGCGCTCTAATTGGCTGCATAAAAAAACAAAATTTAAGTCGTGGTATGTTAGTTTTTGTAAAAAAGACATTCAGTTTCCAATATACCAATGGCCATTAGGTCAAAAATATACTAAATTTAATTCCATGATTTACTTTGCTAGCAACATAGATGTATCCTTCAGTTTAAGTAATTTCAGGCCAAGATGGAAATGCCAGAGAATTAGATATACGAACGGCGAAGATCAGTTTTAAAAACCTATCTCTAATATTTGCATTGTGCCTATTGTAGATAATTTTCTGTCAAATCAAAAAATTCATTTATATTTGTTAAATTATTGTACTAATTGTATTTATTTTTCCAATTATAATATTGCATTATTTTTTTGTTTATATGTCAAATAGTGATGTAACATTGCATATATTATCATTTTCACAATTATAATTACTGTATGATTTTTTTGTTTATTTATTAATTAATGATGTAATTTTACTTATACATTATTTCTTTGAAACACATGCATATTTCAATGTCAAACGGGATGTTTTTATGTATTTGTTGTAAATATCCTTGGCTACGGAGCACCTTCTTTGGTGCACTTTGTAAACATTCTATTTTGGCAAAAATTTCCTTGTAAGTTTTTCCGTGTGTATAACGCTAACGCTCGAACGCTGCAGGAACATGCAGCAATAAACGCATTTTTTTTATTACAAACGCTTTTGTCTTTAGTTTACGCAGCTCCGCACAATCTATGGGAGAATTGTGTTTGGCGAACAAAGTGGCGAAATGAAATAATTGACGAAGCATCCACGAATATACAAATATTCCTTATATAAATATATAATGGATTTATAAGGTATCACAGTTCATACAATTTCAAACAAAATGGGAAAAGAAAACATATTCAAATAAATTTTATAAAATAGTTCATATAAATTTATAGATAGCTAGCTTGATGGTAGCTATAAATTTATCTCAATAATTTGAAAAGTAACTATTAAAATAAGTATCTTTTGTAAATTTAAAGGGAATGGAAATTTGTATTCATGGTACCTTATCACGACGTATTTAGAAACTTGTGTCCTCTGTGAAAATGAGTTAATTAAATTATTTGGAAATAATTAAAAATAAATTTCATGAAATAGGAAAGTAATTTTTATTCTCTTTTATATAACAGGAGCAAATTATTTTATTTTTTGACTGTAAGAGATTTAAAATGTGTTGAAGAGATAGTTAAAAGTAAACGGCGTATATATATATATATACATTATAAAGCAGTAAATACAATGAGAAGAAAATAGAAATCAAATACAATATCTGCCAACAAACATTATAGGCAATCAAATCAGCACAAAAGCAACTATTGAGAGAAGTGCCGATATAAATAAAGTAAGATGTAATTAGAAGATCAAAATAAATCAAAGAAAAAACTATACAATTTAATACCAATAAGACAAAATCAGGATAAACAATATAATATAATATAAATAGGTAAAAAGCATAAGGACCACGTCTTCATCAGGAAGGAGATGGTCAACTATGCAAATAAGACACTACTTTCTGACAAGCACGAAAGACAAAAGTCTAAAAATATTCGTGCTATTCCCCCGAAGAGTGTCTCTATAAGAAGAAAACGTAACTAAAAACGTTCTGTAGTTTTAAAAACTACGCACATTACTTCAATCTTACAAGCGATTATCAACTTTCTACATACTTTAAAATAAAATCAATAGGAAAATCATTATTTTTAAGTTGATTAATTAAGCGAATAAGTTCTTTTTTGATAAATTTTAGATTATTGCAAATAGTGTATATGCGTTTTAATTCATTAAATACTACATTTCTGTAAATTTTTAAAGAAATGTTGGATTTCCAGTATATTAGTTTATTAACTTTAAAATTAAATTGACTAGTTTTATTGAAAATATCATTAATTTAGTTGAATTTTCAATGTTTATAAATAAATCTAAGAATTCACTTCTATTGTTAGAAATGTTGGTTTTAATAAGGGAAATCTCTCGTTTGGAAAAATTGATTTAGAAATATCACTAAAATTTAAATTATTGAAAATAATAAAATCGTCAATATACCTAAAAGCAAAAGGATATTGAAAAATAAAACTTTTCTCAAAATAATGTAAAAATAAAATTTGAATCTTGTTGAATACCGCAATTTTGAATAAAAATATTTTCACCGTTATGTATATAGTTATTATAAATACAAAGTTTGACCAAACTGTTCCAATAATCTAAACCAATACCCAATAATTCCCTGTATACTTGATAATAAAAGTACAGAACATCACTCAATTTGTCAATAGGAATACTTGTAAAAAGATCTTTGAAATCAAGTGAATTAATATTATAAATAAAATTATTTGACAGAAAGTCCAAAAACAGTCTCTTACTATCAATTATCCAAGTAACTTTAGATTTAACAATGAGCTTCAGATTTATTTTACGAAATTTGGCAAAAATTAAACCTGGTTTATTCATATAAGAATTTGTATCGCAAGTAATGAATCTAAATTTAATAGGAAACTTATGGAATTTAGATATAACTGTTAAATAAGGAAATTGTAATTTATAATTACTTACATTTAGAAGTTTATGAAAAATCAAAATTTTTTTTATTTATGATGTTGGCTGAAGAATTCAAAAGTTTGTAGGTGTTTGAGTTTAAAGTTTCTTAATCAATTAAATCTAAGTAATTTTTTTAAAAGCATAATTATGTTAGAAGTTTTATCTACTATCATTTTTAATGTATTATTTTTTAATGTATTACTTCGATTCCATTTATTTCAGTTTTGATATAGTTGCATTTTCTTCTTATACAGACACTCTTCGGGGAAATAGCACGAATATTTTTAGACTTTTGTCTTTCGTGCTTGTCAGAAAAGAGTATGAAACTTTTCTTAAATTACATATATTTTTAAAAATTGAAATAGAAGAATAAGTTTTTGCAATAATATTAAGTAAAGTATATTTAAATTTAAAATATGTTCTGCTTAGAATGCCTTTAAATTATCTAAATAATTTTAAAGGCATAGTTAAACAACGGAAACTTAAGATATTAAATTTCAATTCATTTTATCCTCACAAAAATTTCATATTTAGCTAATTCAAGTTATAACCTGTCTCAGATTTTAAATATTTCTTTAAACGTATGGTTTATTTTCCTTGAGTAGAGAATTACTTTATATATAACAAACTAATTTCTACCTCGTGTCCCACATCCATCTTCGATCTACATAATATCGGAAACTAATAAATTATCTAAGACGTAATAAGAAAAGTTTATAAAATTTAAAAATATTTTTCTTACTCCAGTAAAGATTTATAACAAACTCCTCTTCATCATAAGAAAATTTGATAAAGTTGATTGCAACCATTACTTCCACGAAAAAAAAAGGTAAATAATTGGCATTGTCCCCAACGCCTGACCAGATATTTATAACCTTCTTGATTTCTTGCATCATCACTCTACCCTCCTTTTAACGCCATTCTTGATCTCTTTTCGCCGATGACACTTTACGGTGATTTCTCTTTTGTTTGCTCTGGGTTTAGAATGAATTTTTAACATGCATAACTTACGGAACATGGTATTTTTTTAACCAGTATTACTGATACCAGCTATTTTTATAATGGTTATTTGATGGTTTAAAAAGTAACTGCACGTTTCACTGTTATGGCCGGTAGCAAACGAGAATTAATTCCCCGGAAAATTGTCCCTAGCGAAGAAATATGTCAGAAAACGTCACAAAACAGGCTTTCAGAGCGAAATTTTATGTATTAGAAAGTTAGAAATATCTTGCAAGAAAGTATCAAGAAAGTTAGAAATATCTTGCAAAGCGTAGGCGACAAAGCAAATTATTTACTTTTTCCCACTTTTTTTTCTATCTTGGTATAATGTTTGTGTGTGTGAAATTAAGTGTATTAAATTTTTTTCTGATGAAGAACAATTCATTATAAATCTCTACAGTTTGTATTAAAATAATTTTTGAATATTCACAACCTTTTTATTATATTTTAATAAAGTTTATTAATTTTATGAAATTTTGTAGATCGAAGATTTTGTGGAATTCAAAAAATAGAAATTATTTTGACTAATAAAAAAATTTCTATTCTAGGAAAAAGGCCATGTGTTTTGTGAAGCATTTCAGAAATCTGGGATGTGTTAAAATTATTGAACTTTAACATGTCAAAGAAATAACAATATTCATACTATTGGATTTTTTATTTATGAAAATGAAATGAGTTGAAATTCTAAGTCTTTCTATATTCTATTATAATTCTATGTATATCCATTTCTTATAATATTTAAATATAGGTTTAAATAAATTTAGATAAAATTCGATAAAAAAATCTACATTTAAATATGCTTTATTTAATATAAAATAATTTTGATCTTATATATTTTAAAATTAGAAAAAATTTAGCTAATTAAAGTTACAAATGATATGCTTATATCGCTGATCCAAATCAAGCTTAAAAATAATTATTCAATATAGAGTAAACATTGTTATTAAAATGAATCTATAAAAATAACTCTTGCAGACTGTATATGTAAAACTGTCATTTATTTTTGTTTACACAAAGTAAACATATATGCATAAAGGAATTTTACGAAAAATTAATTTTATTTCAGAATTGATTTAGATTTTTAAAAAGTCCGGAATACATTATTATACATTCGCTTTCCATGAAATAATTTACATAAATTTATATAAGGAAGTTAAACTACTTTAGAATTACTTCCGCGCGCGTGAAATAATTACGTTGTGAATTGAGTTGATAGTTTGCTTGCATTTTAATTAAATTCTTAAAGCTATAAAAAATTATCACAAATATTTATTTTTGAAATATAATTGTAATATATTCAATGAAATGACATAATTCAATAAGCTTGATAAAATTTAAAATTTGAAATTTTAATGAAACATGGTCTAGTTAGTCGGATATATAAAAGTATAGTTTTCAATATTCTTGAAAAAAAATTTTAAAATATGAAAGAATGTTACAAAACTACATATTCTGAGTTTCAACATTAGCAAATTGAAAAATATATAATAAATAAATCTCTCTTGTTTTGATAAAAATAAGTAGTCATTATTTCACAAAACTGTCAAGTCAAATCAAAGAGATTCTCTTTCATTTTTTCTTAATAATTAGGAAATTGCAAATATATTAAATAATTATAAAATTTTTAAACTTACCTCTATTAATCTTAATAACCTTAAAAAGTATTATAATTGATAAACATAAATTCGCTTTAAATATTAAAGCATAGTAAGCACTTAGGGATAATACTTTATATTGCATATGTGTTATAATTATTTATTTCTCTTCTTTTTTTTATGATGGATTTATTTTGGGAATGATGATAATAAGATGAGCTACTTCCAGTATAAATCATTTTTTTCCAATTTATTTCGAAAGGAATTTTTTGAAGAGAAATTATATTTTCTTTCCTGAGTTATGTTGCATTTTTATTTCTCGGATATATTTCATAATAAAAAAATGTTCATATTATTCAATTAACTTTTCAAAGATTTTAAAAATTTATTATAAAAATAAAAGTGGGTAACAAAAGGTTATCTTAAAGTATGTACTGATTTCGAATATTTCTTACTTTTTAACTGAATTAAATTAAATATCATTGATTGAATATCCCAATTAATAAAATAATTTTGAGTAATATGCTCAATATTGCCATGTAGGAAAAATAATACTGGACACTATTATTATTTTTTTCAATTACCGTATGTGTTTTTTAGGGTTTTTAGGAAAATAATGTGATACTTCAAAATATTTTTCACAATATTTTATGTTTTTTATTATTGAACGGTAAAGATATGCTTATAGTAAAATTGTTCAAATTTTTAGTCAGCGTAGACTCTATGTTAAAGAAAATAAATTTTTCTATTTATAGGATATGACTTTCTTTTTTTTTTCGTTTCTTTATTATATTTCTTTTCTCAAAGTAAAAAAAAAAATAAATCAAACTAACTCATTTGAAAAATTTTATTTTAGTTGAGAATACATCAAAAACTACTGATATGTATAAACCAATTTAAGCTTATTTGTAAATATTAGGTTGGGGAAAAAGAAATCCATTATTTTTACGAGAACTTTATGTAACTTGTTTTGGATTTACTTTGTAAAAAGGTTTAAAACAGCTTTCATGTAGATTTTTAGGTCTTGCGCGTTACGACTGCTGACATGTGGTTAACTTCGATCATTTTTGATATTTTTTAGACATTTTCGGCGATGCTGTATCCACATGCGAGGTGCATCTCTAACATCAAAAATACCCGAACGGAATCGACGAAACAAAAATTGTACGTAACTGGTTGTTACAGTCTTATATAGGACGATAAACACCTTTCACAATTTTAGCCACCCGGCTATCTTTTTCGCCGTTACAAGAGAAAAACGAAAATGTATCGAATTTTCTGTTTGTTGTCTTCCATTTTTAAAACCTTGAACTCGTAACTGAATTAATCAAACAAAAAACCGCAAAAGGATATTTTAGTGTCAAATGTCACCTTTCCAACGAGCATAAATCTGAAATTGTTTGATAGATACCTCATGAGATATCGATCACTACAGACGTCTACCGAAAAAAATAATGGATTACTTTTTCCCCAAACTAATATAATAAACTTCAAATAGATATATTCACGCTCTAAATAAAATGTTTCTTATAGTTGTATAAAAATGTATTACATAATATAAAATATAAAACAATTTTATGTACAAAATTCTGAATACAATTAGCATTATCTACTTTTAAATATTGCTTTTAATTATTTATTTAAGCAGAAGACTTATTTGTTTACCATATTTTTGTTGGTAAAAACGGAATGTTATAAAATAGGTATTGTTAAATTTTTTAAGAGCTACACAAAATTCGTACTGAATTTTTAGTATGATATTCGAAATATCATTTCGGTGTTGAAGTAATTTTTTAAAAAAAATTTTTATCATTTTGAATCGTAAAATTCCAAATTATAGATTATTCTAACTTTCCAAAAAAATAAATGGTAAAAATATAACAAAAATAATTCACATAAAAATGTAATTGATATCGACAATGTGATTATTATTATTATTTTTTGAGACTTATAAAAAAGTTTTTTACTTTTTTAAATCTCAAAAAATAAATTAATAAATAAAATAAATAAATGATAATTTGCCAAATTGATTTTAGATTACTTGCGACATCATAACAAATTCCAAATACGATTCTGGTTAGGTATATTAAAAATGCACTAAAAATTTAAAAAAATGTTTTCAAATACAATATATCATGTGAAGGCATTAAAACAAATGTAATTGAATATTATTAGCTGATAAAGAAGCAAATTCATTTTAATATGAAATCAGAAACTTTGAAAGTATACAATTTTACAAATAAAAGTTTATGTATTTCGGACAGCAATATTTCTACCGAGTTTGCATGGTCTGTTCGCATTTGGTGCTGAACCTAAATTTGTTACTTCTATGTTTATCTAAACGCATAATGAAATATATCCTGCATTTCGATAAACATGAAAGTAACCAATTTCTGTAACTAAATTGTCTAATTTGAGGACTCATTATTATATATTATTTAATAAATAATTTTTTATAGACAAAAGTTAAATAAAATGTTTATTTATTAGTTAGATTAATTCACAATGCAAGGAATTTCTTTTTTCATGTTAATAGTATCTAATGTATAATACGTACTCTTTTGCAAAAAATCGATGCATCATGAAGAAAGTGGTTGCTATAAATGAAATTGAATAAGTTTATAGCTCATTCACAAAAAATAAAAATTAAGAAATCAAGGTCATAGTACCAGTTCACAGCTCACAATCACCTACTGAGTTTTCAAACTAGTAATTGGTCAAACCGACTGTTGCGGCATTGCATCCATGAATTCGTCAAGGCAAGAAGGTTCCTAATGTCATCCTGCGACACATTGTGCCAGGCATTCATCAGTTGTTGCTCCAGATATGCGATATTTTGTGGTGTCAGAATCTGGTGGCCTTACCTGTTTCAGAGATGTTCGATTGGTGAAAGGTCTGGTGACTATGCTGGCCAAGGAAGAGAATCAACAGCATGAAGACAGTCCAGAGATATGCAAGCGGTATGTGCTGTGACATTGTCTTGTTGAAAACTTGCCCCAGGATGATGTGACATCAAGGATAATGCAATCGGCCGCAAAACGGTATCAACATATTCTTGAGTTGTAAAAAATGAATGGAGGATGACTAAAGATGATCCATTATCATAAGAAACTGCACTCCACCTCCATCACACCAGGGATTATAGATGTATGCCTTTAGAAGACAAAGGCTGATTGGAACCGCTGGCGCAGTTCTCGCCAGACACGAACACGGTGGTCATCTGCTTTAAGAGTGAAGCGAGATTCATTGCTGAACACTGTACGATGCCAATTTGATAGCATCCATGATAATCAGCTGTGATACTATTTCAGATGACTCTGCCGATGCTGTGAGGTCAAGGGTAAACCTTTTAAAGGCCTCTGTGAGAGTAATTCCATCTCAAACAAACACCGTGAGATGGTGGACGGTTCCATGGGAGGTATACATGGACCGTAGTGCGTTGAATAGTTCACAATGATACAGTTTGGATCATTCAAGCCTCGCGAACAATCATCCTTCATTTCATCAGCAATTTTCTTGTAGCAACCATTGCTGCCAACATCTTCGCACAGTAGTGTCTTTATGCTGCAAGTAGTGGCCTATTGCTAGGTATGACTACCTAGCTTCACGCAACCCTACAATGGAACCATGGTCGAAGTCATTTATTTCAAGTAAGGTCTTCAATAACTCCATTGAGGGCCTATCAGACTTTATAAACAAAGTAGGTGACCCAAGACAATGGAACTAGGAAAAAATTGGGCTTGGAGCATGGTACAAAATGCAACAATGCAGAGGTGCCACATATCTGACAAGCTCAAGAGAAGAAGAAGAAGGTCTTCAATATCATAATAATGACATCTTTAGTTGTTTCTTTGCGTAATTGCAATGGCAGCAATGAAAAAAGATGAATTTTTCACCTATGTTTCTGGTTTTATATTTTGCAAGCTGCATTCTAGAAATGCGCGCTAAGATCGCAATTCCTGTTCATTTGCATTGAAACTTTGATCATTTGCATGTTCGATCAAGATGTTTTCGCGCATATCAAATTTTATCTTGATTTCAAAAGTCCTTCTTGGTTCTTCGATTTTTTTTTAAAAGTTATTTATGATTTATAATATCAATAAAACTCAATTAATTGCAAATTTTATTTTCTAAGTTCTCATTCAACAAATTTGATAAATGTGTTTCTTATAACCTCTTTTTTTTCTAAAATTTTTGTCTCGAAATTTTGAAACAGATACTTTTAAGAATATTATTCTCAATTTACAAAACAGCTAAAGAGCCGTATTTCAAATATAGTTGATTCGAGAAAGATTCACATGTGCTTGAATTTCAAAAATCTCTCATTTAAAAGAGAATTGTTTGGAGTTTGATTGTAGGGATTGTTGAACAAACTGAAAGTCGATATTGCGCTTTTGCTTTCTGCATGGATTCCAAAACGTCACAAGACAATTAAGCAGCGAACATTAAAATGTCTCGGGCCACTAAGTAATCCAACTCGCAGCGTGAAAGTTCTAAAGCTAGTCAAAGCTTAAAACTATTTCTCACCATCCATTTTACAAGAAAAACCAAATGGAGAATTTTCTATCCACCAATCAGCTAAAAATATTCTTTTCTTTCTATGGTTGCCAACGTTTTTGTTGATTAATTATCATTAATTATTTAAGTTGCTCAGTATTCAATATTAGTAATATGATAATCCCTCCCTTAACCCTTCTTTGCATAATGGTGGAAATTTCCATCATAACCTATAATGCCCAAAAATTATATAAAAGAACAAGTTCACTTTAAGTTGATCGTGTTTGGATACCTTTTTAATGTCCATTGCATAAAAAGAAACATAGCTGTCAAAAATAAACAAGTGTCATTATCAGTGAAACGAGCTTAAAGTTGTCTCATTCCGCTGTTTGTTGTAGTTGCAATAAACGTATGATTTCGTTTATAATTTTGTTTTATTATATTAGAGTTTCTATTGCTAAAAAATTGAAAATGAGTGGAAGAAAGGTTTGTAACACGTGTTTCTGTTATTTTCCTCTTTTATTTCTATTTAGTACTAAGCTAATGATCTAACTTTGGATGATGATGGAAATTTTTAGCATATTGTTTTTTGCTAAATTTATACTATAAATATATACTAACATTTTTTTAACCATTTTTCCTTTAATTTTGAACACGAATTATATCAACTTGATTTATTTCACCAATAAAGAAAAAATCATGCAAAGAAGGGTTAAAATAAATATGTGGCTCTTGAGTATATTTTCTAGATTGTCCTCTGCCATTTTCTCGGATTTAAAGAAAATCTGCTTTACTTTTTCATCTTATTTTATTTAAATTATTTAAAGTATGCTTTATTTTTACTGAAATGATGTAATTTTAAAATGAAACCCTTAACACAATCACCAATCTTTTTAGAGGTCTTTCTTTGATGACAAATAAAATAGTGGAGATGGTAAAGCATTCAAACGGTATGCCATTCAGTCTTACTTAAAAATGTTTTCAATTCCTTCTTAATATTTAAAATTTCTTCAACATAAGTTTCATCTTTTATTTAATCAAATCTAAGCACAATTTTCATTACAACTTTTTTTTTAATGTAATTATTCTATTATAAAGTAGGTATTCTCTTTTTTGTTTTATCTCTCTATTTTTAGTACTTTTCATTTAATGTCTTTCTCTTTTTCATGATCCGCTCTTCATTCACTTCATTTAACATATCTTCATCCCGTTAATATCACTTCATCCCCACTGATATTTTTTATTAATTCCATTTAAAATGTAGGTATGTCTTCCATTTCAAAAGAACCTAAAAGCATATCAACTCACTTTTATGATGAACGAAATGTGATTTCTTAAATCACATTTCGTTCTGTATATGGTTTATTTACCAATTTTTAATCAAAAAAGACATGCACTAAAAATTATTTTTAAGCCATTTTCAATGATGATAAAATTTCACAAGTAAAATAATATCGAAAGTTATTCACAAACAAATGTATTTTTATTGTAATTATATTTATATCAAACATCCAATACGTAAATGTATCATTTTTAGTGTGATATCAGAAAATTAATTTTCTTAACATCAATTAGTTTCTAAATTAAAGAATCTTTAGTACTAAATTTTCCTCTGATTTTGAAATCTTAATTTACATCATTGCAACAATATTAATGTAGAACATAGCATTTATACGAAGAACCAAAATAATTTGCCTTGAATTTAAATTGAAACTAAACACTGAATCGAATTCCTTTCAAAGAGCACAAATTGTAATGGAATTATCGATTTAAATAATTTTTTTTAATAAGTGAAATGTCCCTATGTAAATAGTTTGAATTCACATTGTAATTGATAGCAATTTTTACTGAACTAAATTTATTTTTTTAGTCATCGTTAATTGAAAATCTCCTCAAAATTTATCTAAGGATTTACATAGACGACAGATTTTAACATTCATCTCTCCTGGTCTTACATTTAATCCCAAATGAGAATATTTCTCCGTTAGTTAATTTACCGGTAAAGTTTACATAAAAATATTTTTGTAAATTATAAATACAAAAATGATATTCATTTAAATATGAATTCTAAAATAATGTCTTTCTAATTAAAAAGTGTACTTCATATCATGAAATAATTAACTAAAAGCATTCTCAGTAAACATTTCATATAAAACTATATTTAAGCATATTAAAGTTTGTTTACGACATTTTAAGCTTTCATCGTTGAAGACTAACTCATCAAAATTAGATTATAATTAAAAACCAATAAAATTGTAAACCAAAAGATTACTTTTGAAAATGAATAATTATAGTATTTTGATTTTCATTATAAATAAAAAATTTTACACATAATAATAAAATTAATTTTAAATTTCAAAACTATATATGCTCACTAGCACATTTATATTTAGAGAAAATTAATATATACTACACAAATTTTAAATATATATAATTATCAGAATTTACTATTATATTTTCTAGAGTTCAAAGATTAAGCCTTAAAATGTTATTTCATTAAAAATGAAAATAGTTTTAAACTAATAATGCTAGGAAACTGATGGTATGTTAAACATTTAATAAGGAAACTATGTGAATACGGAAACTGTATATATTTCCTTAGAATTTGGAAATAATTACATATCTATTCCCACAATTGTATCGAATCTAATTTCAAGGAAGAAATTTACATTTAGTATTGTTGTGCTAGATGAGCCTTAAATAATATTCTTTAGATATTGTTTTGTTATTTTGAAAAAAAAAATTTCTTTTTTTGATTGTGTTTCATTGGATACAAATATTTTGGTCACAAAGGGCCTTGTTAAGGAGAAAAACATCTCAGAGAGAATCTTCTCACGACCATCATGATTTTAAATTAAGAGCTTAAAGCTTGTAATAAAACATGTTACTCGCCTTCATTTAAGGCTGATAGACAATAACTACACACATAAGTATCATTTTAAAATTTTATGAATTAATTTTTTCTTGGTGCAATGAATACATTTAACTAAAATCTAGGCACCATTTATCTTATATTTTAATACACGATACTTTAAAATTATTTTATACTACACTACTGGCCATTAAAATTGCTACACCAGGAAGAAATGCATATAACAAAATGATATTTATTGGACAAATATATTATATTAGAAATAACAAGGGATTAAATTTTCAAAACATTTGGCTGGATAGATCCTGAGAAATCAGTACCCAGAACAACCCCCTCTGGCAGTTATAACAGCAGTTATACGCCTGGGCATTGAGTCAAACAGAGATTGGATTGCATGAACAGGTACAGATGCCCATGCAGCTTCAACAAGATGCCACAGTTCATCAACCGTAGTAACTGGCGTTTGGTGACGAGCCAGTCGTTCGGCAACCATTGACCAGACGTTTTCTATTGGAGAAAGATCTGGAGAACGTGCTGGCCAGGGCAACAGCCAAACATGTTCCGTATCAAGGAAGGTCCGTACAATACCGGCAACATGCGGTCGAGCATTATCCTGCTGAAACGTAGGGTTTCGCAGGGCTCGAATGAAGGGTAGAGCCACGGGTCGTAACACACCAGAAATGTAACGTGCACTGTTCAAAGCACCGTCAATGCGAACAAGAGGTGACCGAGACGTGTATCCAATGGCACCCCATACCATCACGCCAGGTGATGGGCCAGGGGTACGATGACGAATGCAAGCTGCCATTGTGCGTTCACCACGATGCCGCCAAACACTGATGCGACCATCATAATGCTGTACACAGAACCTGGATTCGTCTGAAAAGATGACGTCTCGCCATTCGTGTGCCCAGGTTCGTCGTTTATCACACCATTGAAGGTGCTCTTGTCTATGACGCAGCGTCAAGAGAAGACGCAGCCATGGTCTCCGAGCTGAGAGTCCATGCTGCTGCAAACGTCGTCGAACTGTTCGTGCAGACACTTGTTGTCTTTCAAACGACCCCATTTCTTGACTTAAGGCTCGTGACGTGGTTGCACGATCCATTACGGCCATGCGGATAATATGCCTGTCTTCTCGGCTGCTAGTGATAGGTGGCCATTGAGATCCCACATGGCGTTCCGTATTACCGTCCTCAACCCATCGATTCCATATTCTGCTAACAGTCATTGGATCTCGACCGACGCGAGCAGCAATACTGTGATAAGATAAACCGCAATCCCGGTACCCTACAATTCGACCTTTATCAAAGTCAGAAATATGCTGGTACGCATTCCTCCTTCTTACACGAGGCATCACAACAACTTTTCACCAGGCAACAACGTTGTCTTTTCACCAGGCAACAACGTTGACAACAACGTTATTTGTTGTGTTTTTATAATTAAAAAAAACTTAAAAATGACAAATATTTATGTGTAAAAAAATATAAAATATTGAAAAATGCTTATTGTTAAATATGATGCTTTAATTATTTATAAGAAAATAAATATCTTCCCAAATAATCTCTTAGGACATTAAAATTCTTCTTAAAATATTTTTATCCATAGCATTTTTTAATAATAGTGTGGCATATCGAAAGAAAAAAAAGCATTTTTAGGATAATTATTTATTACATTTAAGACACACACATTACATACAAATGCACAACACTACACTCATAATTAATAATACTAATTACACAGAAGAAAATTAAAACTTGTACTGTCATCAATCATCAATCTTTTGCATGACATGACGTTTATTGCATGACTATCCGGTTTTCCCTATCATTCTTTTGATATTTCTCAAATCAGAAGTAGGTATTCTTTAAAATAGTAATCACATCTAGAAAACCTTAATAATGGATTTAGAAGACAATTAACAGAAGGTTTTTAATTTGAATACACTTCATGTATATTTTTTAAATTATCTATTTTATTGAAATTTTTTATAAATATGCGATTTGTATAAATCAGCCGGTAGAAAAATCTGGGCTTATAGACAGCATTGGGAAAATGGGAATCATGACACAAAAAATTTAGATGTAAGTTAAACAAAGTTCATTTAAAAAATATTTAAAACTCATGAGTTCACCTACCGTAAATTTACCTAAATTGTGTGTAAAGACTATAGACTACCATTTACTTACATTCAGAATAAACAAATCTTTTAATTATCTTTAAAAAAATCTTTAAAGAATAAACATGGAAATTTATTTCACATGTAAAAATGGAATAAACTAAAATAATATTCTAAAAATTTGACCAGAAAAGAAATCCTTATAATATATATACAATATTAATAAAGTATTGCCTTAAGCAACATAAAAGATGAAATGTTTTAAGTCACCAAAGTACTTTTGAAATTCTTTTACATTCAAAATTTTTAAATAATAACAATTATCAGGTCTTATGATGTATTCATCAGTCTAAAATTAAGAATTAAGCAAGCAAGATTCGTCTCACATTGTAACTTTTTATGTTAAATAAATATATAACATATGTTAAAACTCATGAAAGTAAATTTGAACATATGGTGTTGGACTTCGTTAATACTGACAAATTGTGTTTGAGAAAGCAACAAAATAAAAAATATTCGAAAGGTATTAAAGTATCTTTTTTAAATGTCATCCTTTTAATTTCCTCGATTTTTACACATTTGGGATTAAATTTAACTTAAATGTCACAGTTGATGATAATTAATGAATTTTTTAAATTTTACGGTTGGTTACTTTTTGCTTTGTCAGAAACATTTTATTTATACTGAGATGTGCATTTATTTTACACAATTTTTTGTATTTTGACTTTCTATAGTTAAGTCTTGTTTGCATAAACCTAAGTCCATCCCAAGAATT
>JAPDSC010042336.1:0-14185 GCA_026290005.1 Latrodectus geometricus
AATATTATTTAAACGGAAGATGACATAGCTGTATAAAAGGAAACATAATTTTAATTTTAATGAAAGGTAATTATATTGAAATATCACATAGCTGAGAATGTGATAAATGTTTTATTTTGTGAACCCTATTTTCTTCAAGAAGCAACACAGATCTTGAATATAATTCTCTAAAATTTTGAAAAAGTCAAAATTACATTTTTTAAACATATATTATCATGTCAACTCAATAGCACTATATTTAAAAACAAAAGGATTTACTTAGAATTCCGTATTACTCATTTAATTCGAGTTAATTTCATATTAACTAATTTTGTCATCTTAGTTAAACTAAATACTTGTCACACATTATTTCCAGTAACTTGTATAAATTGGATACTTTGATAACAATACTAGATTAAAATAGCATTACTATATTAAATCAAATAGTCTGAAATAGCGAACGTTAAATCTTGAAGATATCGGATCTGTGATGTTACAGCAGACGATAATTGGTCTCTCGTTCCTTGAAATAGCGAATACAAATTAGTTACAGATCTATCAAACAATATCAAACTAAACAAATTACAAATTGATGCTCTTTCAGGATTTATCACAAATGATAAATTATAACCAGTTTATTAAATATTTCATAAATTGATATTTGAACATATTATTTGAGATACACATTCGTTGAACACTAGATTTGTAAATTAAATTATGAAATTTTGAACATAAATAATCTTATTATGATTTAAATTATGATTTATATCAAATTATTTTAGGATCATATATAAAAAAAATATTTATGAAAAAATACAAGAAGTTTCTGAGACATTAAATGTGATTTTAAAATTAACTCCATGGCCAATCATTAAATTAAAAATTTTGAAATCAAAATTAAAATGTTAAATTTACATAAAATGTGATACATTTATAATTGTGTGATATTTAAATTAATAATAATCATAAAAAATATATACCAAAGATTATTTTTCTGAACTCGATGAAGGTTTTAAAAACTGCGTGAATTAATATGATTTTTAAATTGTAATTTACCCTTTATATTTTACTTTAATAAATTTCAATTTAATGTTAAATGGTAGTTTATTATATTTTTAAGATATGTCTTTATTGTGCAGGAAAAAAACTATATAGTTTTTATTTAAAATTAACTTATTTAAAACATTTTCTATAATGTTTAAGTTCTTATGGAAAATATTTCAAAAAGTTACCGCAAAAGTTATTTTGAAAACCAAATCAACAACGCCTAGAATGATTTGCTTAATTTTAAAGCATAAAAATATGAATAGTTTAACAATTTGTAATTAAATAAATTAAATTTAAAATGCTCTGGTGCAATATTACAATTAGTTATGTGTTTAAATTTTTTGATTAATTTTTCCATATTATTTGCATGTTAAATTCTGAATTGAGTGCACCGGCGTACTTCCCAACACTATCAGTTAAGCGGAAGTTGCAGGTGAGAGACTTTGTATTTAAAAAGCAGAGAACCACACAGTAGCTAGCCTGCCAATCACAGATTTACCATTTCACTTATGGAACATATATTCTCTAGCAGTCTGTAATAAACGCGAAGTATCTTTGATTAAACTGAGATTCTAACTCATGACCTTCCGATGTCGATAAGGACATACGAACTAACCAAGTCATCATCGACAAACAATATGATCGTTGAATGTGCTTATGCTACAAAATCTTTATAAAAGGATTTCGAAATATTTCAAACAAATATTCATGAACCCCATAATGTTGCTGGTAATACTAAAAAATATATATTCCTTATCACATAAGGTTAAACTCAAAAACATCATTTTAAAATTCATTTTAGTGCGTAGAAATAGCTATGTTTTAATTCGCACAATAAAAATAATTTCACAAATATTTGTTTAAATACCATTTGTTTTAATTTAATTGCACATCGAAACTGAAACTAAATAATACACGTCACCGATAGCTATTACGTATAAATAAAATACATGTTTTTACTGATTTCTCATTGTATCCAAAGTAAAAATTTGCATCTACGTATCTTTTGGCACTTAAAATAGATTAATGGATAATAAATGTGTTGTTAAAGGTAATTTATAGATTTGAATAAATTACTTTACACAAATTAAACTTAAGATTTAATGCTTCTCCTCACACAATATATATGACGGTCATAAATATTGATTCTAATCAAAGTGCTTCATTAATTTGTCATGTATATTTCTATTTCATGTTAGAAATTAAAATAAATTCAGTCAAGTTTTAATTAAAAAGCTAACACAATAACGATTTTTCATTTAGATAAGAATATAAAGTACCGAGACATAATAGTTTTGATAGAACATTCTGAAAAGTGTTTTATTTTTTGGAATTAAACTTATATTTTGATTTATATTACCGAAAATAAAATTCCACTTATTAAATTTAAAATGAAAAAATGATTGGTTACTATTTTGTTTTATCTGATGTAATTAAAATTGAACCTGATTTCTTAATGCTTAATAACTTAAGGTTTGGAAAATAATTTTCTAAATTTACTAAATAATAAATAATATTGAGTAGCTAAACACTGTGCTGTGAACTAAGTAGTTTAAAAAAAAAAGCAGTTGATTTTTTGTTGTTAACGTTTTTTTTTCATTTTGAATTTATTTAATCAGAATTTTTTATTTAATCCTTACAAAAATTTAAGATTTTAGTCACATTTTTACTTTGCTAAGAATAATGAAAATACATAAGCTTTGTGCAGTTTTTTTTTAAATTTAATCTCAGAAAAATTCGTAATACTTATGAGGGAAAATAATTAAGCAAAATCTTTTCCAAATGAAATTTTCCTTTAAAAGAGAAGTTTGCTCTAAAATGAAGGAATTATTCCTTTTAAATGTTTAAAAATTTCATAATATTACACAAATAACAGTATTTTTTAAACAGTAAAATCATGATTTCAGAATGAAACAAGTATTTAAATTGAAGGACATGTTTATTTCTGAATATATATTATATTAAAAATATGTTCAAGCAGGGTTTGTTTATTACTCTCGCTGTAATCCTATGCATTTGTCATTGATTCCGATTTTTTATAATTATCATATATTATTTTTAATATTTTTAATTAAAAAAATCATTAAGAAATCAAATTGTGCCCAAGTAATTCAAATAAACTTAATAAAAATAATCTTCCCAATCGGTAAAACTTAAAAGAAATATGTCATTACTTATATTTCAAAATTTAGTATTGACAAACTCATAGGGATTAAATGAATCAAACATACAAAATGAAAATAATCAATAAAACAAAAGAAAGTTGCAGTAATCATTTTATTTAATCGCAATATCAGTAATATGGAAAACAATACTTTTTGAACAAATTATTTATGAATTGTTGATAAATTTAATGAAAACTTCTTAAAACCCATAATAGAATTTTAATTATTGAATTTAAAATAGTTAATATTAAATTTAAAATTAAATTATTGAATTTATAATAGTTGAGTAGTTAAATATATCTTTTATTACATCTAGAATTATTTTAATATTTATTTATGCAATAAAATAATAATTTCAAAAAAATATATATGATTGTTTATATTTAATGAATTATTAGAATCTTATGGACATAATATAACATTCGGAATTTATTTATAAAATGATCGGGAAATTAATTGAGAACTGATTAAGAGCCGTCATCATTAATTTTATTAATTCAATTGAAAAGACAGCCAAGAAAGTATTAAAAATAAAACTTTGAAAGAAATAAAAGTTATGGTATTTAATTATGGTAGAATATTTTATCCCCGAATAAAGAAGCTATATGTATATTGTTCATGAAATAATTACTTCTTATTTTCTTAATTCTTCAAATTAGACTTATAGTAAACAATACTGATAATTAATTAATTTTACCTTGTAAAATTCGTCATCAGGTCAACATCAGAATTCAAATAATTTTATGCCTTGAAATATTTATTAGTAAAATTACCTCATATTTATTTTGTCCAACTAAACAATGTATATATTCATCAAATAAAATTCGTTAAATAATGTAATACAGGCTTACAAAGTGGTTGGTAATTTTACAAGCAACCATTAAATTAACTTTTGCTTCAATGAATAAATAGAGAACAATTGCATTACACTTATATTCTAGTAAATGGATAATGTGTAATATATTAATATTAAAATTTAGTATATTTATTTACTATTCCATTTAATGTAGTAACAGATAAATTAAAATAGTAATGCGAATTTTTTTTGTAATAATTTATTAAAAAAAATTTAGTGCTTTAAAATTTCGAGGGATGAAAAAATTTGAAAAATAATGAAACGATTTTTTCTTAGATTTATTTATGATGAATAAGTTAAGAAATGGAGAAAGATAAGATATTTTATTTATTTTGAATACCTTTAATATCCCAAATAATGTTGATTTATGTATCGTACTCTTAGGAAATTTATTTAATTTGTCAATTCAAATAAACTATTAAGAGGCGTATTTGTTTTCATTGAATGTAACAATAATTTGTACAGTCTAGTACAATGAAAATTTAAAGAAATCATTTATTTAACAAATTTTTTTGAAATGATTGAAATGCTACTTTCAAACCAAACAACTCTGAATCTCTCTTTAATTAATAGGTTTCAAAACTAGAATATACATGAAAAAATGATTTTTATTTATTGTTATACCTGATATTATCTTATAAATAAAATATTTTTTTAGATTTAAAATAATTGTTTATTATAATATGTTGCGATATGAAATTCAAACATTTTCAAGTTAATGTTTTATTTTGATAGTCATAAATGTACCTTTTTTTGTGTCGCTTCATACATTCTTTTTCTGGTATAAATATCTTAAATTATTAAAAATAACAACAATTTTAAATTATTTTTTTGGAATTAGTGATAAGAAAGGATATTTTCTGAAATGAGTAATTCAAATTTTTCAATGAATATAGTTATTCTATTTTTACCAAAAGATAATAGAACTGTTAATTTCATTATCTTTCACTTCTTTATCTGAGGGAGTTTCACTTGTAGGAATTTATTTCTGAGTCATAGCTGGAAAGTGTATTTTACGTTTAAGACAGAAACCATGGGTAAATTTTTATCTCAGTAGAATCAAAATTACCAAACAAGTTTCAGAAGAAGGCCTCCTGGCTATCTGCCAACAAGTAGAGTGGCCACACTTGCAATATTAATGATTCTCCACATTTGCTCTCAGAAAAGTTGTTTTCTTTCTTTATCCTCATTTTATACATAAATATTTTATCACCCCTATCTATGGTACTCATTGCATAATGTTATACAATTTTTTCTACTTGCAAAACCTATTTTCTGAAAATGTATTTTAAAAAAACGCGTTTCGTATGCCGATTTACCCAGAAAATTTTCTCTGAGACACATCCTAATTCCTTAATGAGTTAACAACAATTTAATCAGAAAAATATTTAAATTTAACTACCAATGCTTTTCGAAAAATTAAAAATAAATATTGTTTCCTGAAAGTAATTTTTGGCACAAATTGCATTATATTTATTATAGTAATGTATTCAAGAACGCATGTAATGAAGTAAATTTTGTTTCAGCATCTAACGATCTGATAGTGGATCGCCATAACGATACTGACTATGATACTTAAATTTAAAATATATTTTCTTTATTCATATAAAATTAATGATCTAAAAAATCATCAGCTTAAGACTCAAAACATTTGGATAAAGGTACATTTAAAAGCATTTTTTTAACTTGAGAGGTATGTAAGTTTTGCTTATAAGACAGATAAATATTTTCTGGAAAACTACCCTTCATCATGGTAGATGTTTTATCCAAACCAAAAATAGTTTTAGAGGCATATTAAAAGTTAAATATGATTCAATGTATTGATGTTATAAACATTAATGATAAGCAATGGATATTGAGTAATTTTCCTGAAATTTTACATGGTTACGTTACTTTTTTAGAGAACCAAACCACATAGTTTTAAATCAAAATGTGAAATATGTAATTAATCCTCCTCTGAAAGTGCCCTTAAAGTTATATAAAGAAAATTATCAGATCTTGAGTAAAGACTTATAATTTTACAGATAAATAAAGAAACAGATTAGATGAGTAGTCTTATAACAGTTGCTAAACCAAATGATAAATTAAGAATATATTTGTATCCTAGAAATTTAAATAAAGCAATTAAATGAAAATGCCAAGTCAAAACTTGTTTTCAAGATATAATCAGATTAGAGGGTAAAAAGAATATTTTTTAGTTTTCTGTAGTCATAAGAAAATTGTTTTGACAAATCCCTTTAGATAAAAGTACCTCCAAGTAATTGCGTACATTTAATTACCTTTTAAGAAGGTATAATTTCAATAATCTACTTTTTGAAATAGTTTCCACACTTGAAGTTTAGCAATAACGAAATTTAAAGCATTTTGGGAATACAAAAGGGGTTGAAATGTATTTTGATGATATAATTGCTAAAATTAGGGAAGAAGGGCATAATGAAATATTAATAAAGGTAATAATGAACTGAGCAAAATTAAATTATGTAAAATTTAATCCAGATAAATTTCGGTTCAGAATAAATGAAGTTAAATATATGGACTAATAATTTATAGAGAGAGTATAAAAACTGACTCAAATCATGTGAGAAATATTAAAAAATTAATTCAGCTTAAATATAAAATTCAAAGACTACTGGGTATCATTAATTTTCTTTCAAAATGTTTTCAAAATATATACATGATAACTGCCTTTTTGAGAGAATTATTGAAAAATAATGGTAATAGAAAAATATTCCCAAGAAATATCAAGAATTCCTCAATAAATGAAAATTATACATCAATAGTTCATTATTCGGTATTTTTATAAATGTGTAGAAGACAACAAATAAGAGTAAGCTTTAAAAAAAATTAAGTTTAAGTATTATAGTTAATACTTTATTTATAAAAATTTGGAGGTATTTGCATATATTTCAATTAATCATTTCAGGTTTTTACATACTTACTACACTTTGTTATATTTTGTTATATTATATTTTTATTAATTACATGTGATTATATTATTAATTACATTGAAAATATTTAAATATAGTATAATTTATTACTTCATTTAAAAAATCAATAATAGCTTTACTATGTCAAAAATATTTACTAGACACTCATTTTTTTAACCAAACAATATATTTTATTTTCTATTATTCTTAGCTTGAATCACATTTCTAAGCTTTAATGCAAACTTTTCTCTTTAAATAAAGTTATTTTATATTCAATTTTCTTTTCTGATTTCTTGAATAAATATCTGATCACAACATGTATTACTTGAAAGTAAAATGTATAAGTTATTTTGCATTTTCAGGAGATTTGCAAAATTCTGTACTTTATCTAAGATGCTACATTTTAAAATTGGACCTATTTAAATAATTTCTTTTGGCTACAAAAAATATCCATTAAATGTGAAATTTAAAAGGAGGTTATTTAAGTGTAGAAGAGATTTTTTTTGTTACAAAGTGGCATTTCAAAAGCAGAATTAGAATTCCTTTTTTTTATCATAGATAATATTTATCTTATATAAAAGAAAACAATATCAATCACTAATAGCAGTACTTGTTTAAATATAAAATTAATATTGATTATTCTTTATATTAAACGAAAGCCTCCAACTGTTTGTATTAGTCATTTTAAAAAAAGCAGTGATTTAATTGATATTTTAATTTAAAATTAAGCACAAGCTTATATAAATGTTCTCAAAAACACGAGAAAGAACATTAATGAATTGTAAGTTATATAGATTCTTGTTAAACACTCAATAATCACTTGTTAATCACTCATGTCCCAGCGATCAAACATACATAATAAAATGATTTAGTTGTCATTCTGGGAAAATTTTTTGACGATTATAGCTTTTAATTGTATATATATTCCTTATCAGAAAACACATGTACGTTTATGATTGGAGTTAACAATAAAAAATGAAACGAAATAGAGCAAATAACCCATGTTAAAAATATTTAAAGTATATTTATCTCATCTTTAATCGGATATTTATATTTTAAATTGTAAAAATATCAAAATTAAGAAATTAAAGCAATTCATATATTCAAAATAAGATCAAAAGATCAAAATATTAGAGGTTATAAGAATACCTATATCAATATAATGCTTACATGAAAACATATGTTAAAAAGTACTACTATTTTTGATAAAGTTAATTAAATTTTTTTATCTTTAAACTTTAATCATTTCCAGTTGGAAACTGGAAATATTTAAGAAGAAATTATTTTAAATTCACATTATTTAGTATTATTTATATTTTCTATAGATATGGGAAATTTATTGAGATGAGACTTTAATACAATGTGAATGATTAAAAAACTCAATTTTTTATCTAAAAATAAATATGTAGGAAACAAAAACTCAAATTAAAATGCAAACCAAATAGCGTTTCTTAAAGTAACATTACATCGTCGAAACTTATAATTTAGTCATTTTCTGATGTTTTGTTTTAGCAAATGCATGAATAACTAACTTTCTTGAAAATATTCTTGTTTGTAAAAATAAATATTGACTTAAAATTTTAGTAGTTTCTGTTGTATGATTACAATATTATCCTTTTTTAACGTGGTTACCGAATGAACATTATTTTAACATTAAATTAGAAAACCACTTTGTATTCTTTACTTTAAAAATTAAATATTTGTTTGAAATCATTTTTAAATTTTTTAATTAAAATCTACAACTGTCTTTATACAAAGCAATCATAGCTTTGACGAAAATAATTATTGCATTTCTTTGGAACCAGTTAGTGGCTATTTAGAAAGATCTTAATCTTCATATAATGTACATGTTTATTAGTGAAAACATTTAAAAAATATTTATTAAAAACAATCTTAATTTGTAAAATATTGTTAGTGATATAAATATTATACATAATTAGTTATATGAATGCCTCAAAAATATGGACAAGAAATGCTAAGAAGATTTAATAATAAAGATATTAATAAAAATCTTCAATAGCAAAAATTCAATTTTCATTTAAATTAGAAGTTCTGATAAAATTTACTTAAAGTAAATAAATTAATTTAAGTATTTTGTATACAAATTTTCGAGTGATTCTATCTTCTCATCTTAAACATTTCCCCAAGCAGATTGTTATACCACTTTTAGTGTAAAAGATTTCACGCGGATATCTCAAGTTTCTTAAATTCTTCATTATTTTACTACTATAATGAATTATAAACTTTTTCAGTATTTGTTAAAAAACAAGAAATGTTTTGGCAAAATGAATTCC
The DNA here is from genome assembly GCA_026290005.1 of Latrodectus geometricus. Taxonomy (NCBI): domain Eukaryota; kingdom Metazoa; phylum Arthropoda; class Arachnida; order Araneae; family Theridiidae; genus Latrodectus; species Latrodectus geometricus. The sequence goes on from JAPDSC010042336.1 coordinate 9,269, forward strand.
AAACTATCATATATATTCTGTTTACTTGATTAAGTTTAAAGTTATGAGAATTATTACTGTTGATAGTTTCTAATAAGACATTTAGTGAAATTTAGCTATTTTATCAAAGTTACATTACAGAAAAGTGTATCCATTATAAATAAATACACAAGTTTGGAAATTTTTTAGAGAAATGAAATTTATTTAGTGGTGAACAAAGTATTTTTTATCAAGATATTTTTTTTAAATTCTTATTCATTTGTTGTTTATTTAAGTAGAAAGCACATTAAACTACATTCGTAGAAACAAATGTTTCTTTATAGATAAAAATATAGTGTAAATGTTTTATTACCTTCTAATTTTAGCAAATTCATATATATTCTCAAGCAAAATATGTTTTCCATTTAATTAGCATTCATTAATATATATTATTTTGATATTCCAAATCTTTTTTTTTTTAACTTCTAATGTATTTTTTGAAATCATATTGATATTTAGCAATATAACTCATCAATGACGTCGAAAATAAGTTTTGAAGTAAAAATAAACTACATTTATATTAATGTAAATATTTATAAATTTAGAAATTATTAGTAAATGTAAAATTATGCTAGAACACATTATTATGCTTATTAGGAATACAAACATCAACTTTATATGTGTAAACAAACTTATTGAAATGTTAAATGTCTATTTTACTAATTGAGAGTGCATCAAAATCGCTCCCAATTAGTAAAACTATAAAACTTTTATTGATATCATGTTTTAACTAAATGCAGCTGAACGTAAATACAAACTTTCAACGTTAACTTCATTTTATTATTAGTGATACTAAGTTTATTCAGATCATCGATGTATTTATGCTGAGTGGATATAGTTAAGATATACTGTAGCAAGGAATGGGAAGCTTTAGTACGTTCTTATGTAAATAAACATTTATTCACTCTCTGTAACGGATATAATGGGCAATAATGGAGATTGTCTATAGATCCTGCACTTCATCACCAATCGAATTAGGCAATCAAATATGTCTTCATTAGAGAATGCAGCAGCATTAGCAATGCACATCTAAATCTATTTCAAGAGACTCAAATAAATTAAAATATAAGGTGAAGTTAATCTGCATATGTATATATTACGAAAATAAATTTTTAATGTATATAAGCAAAGAATTTCATAGATGAAAAAAAATTAATTTTATGAAATTGTAAGAAAGAAATTTAATAATAAATTAAATTGAAGTATTAATTAATTAAATTAAAAGATGAATATTTAGAGAATTTATTTATAATAAATATAATATATTTAATAAAATATATTTTGTTTAAATCTATTTATAAATAATCACTTACTCGTAAAATGATTGAAATTATATTTTCAAAGATTAAATATTTTGAGAATAAAATTGTATATTATGTATACACACACACTTGCAAATATATATTTTTGATAGTATATATAATAAGTTAAATTTATACAATCAGTATTGATTTGCACATTAAAATTCACCATTTCAGTAATAAAAGGCATATATCTGTTTATATCATTTTTATTATTATTGAAATGTTATATCTTTACAATTTTACACATTGATTCATAGAAAATGTGTTACATAAATATATGTAATAGCATGCTACTAGTTATTACTTAAATTATGAACTATCATGCAAATATTTCTCTCACTAAAAATGAGCTGTCATGTTAATTAAAATTTTAAAATTTAACTTACACTCATGGATTTATACAATGTTATTGAAAAAGAAAATCGATAATGCTCATAATATGTAACAATATCTTAAGAATCCTTTTTTAAATTATTTTGATTTTTAATTATAATTTTTTCATAGATTAAAACATTCGTGTCTTCTTTACAAAACTCTTTTTTCTATGATTTATTCAATTTAGACATACTTAACGACTGTATATATCATTCTAATAAGCTAAGGTGAAATGTAAGGTTGGACGAATTTCAATAATATCGTTTTTCAAAATACACAGTCTACCTAAAAATGATATAAAAAAATCCAATAAAGGTTTTCGAAAGGAAGGGTCATACATTTTTCTTACAGAATACTTTTCTATACTAGCTTTTCGTTGGCATTGACTTGAGAAATATATTTTTGAATTTCTATGATATTGAGCTCCAAAATTCAACACAAATTCACGAATACAACAAAATATTGAGGAGCGAATTCAAGTTAATTCGTAAGTTTTGAGTTAATATGAGTGTATGATGAAATAGTTCAATAAATAGAAAATTTCAGATGATAAACAAGATTGTATATTGTACCTAGTCTGGTTACAAGAGAAATTATGTCTAGTATAAGGAACTAATCTATTAATACAATTAGATCTCTTTTAAACTTATTATATAACTTTGCATAAACATTACTTTTTCTTAATTTGTAATGTACTGAGATATCACTTAAGCAATTTAATTTCCATCGTCTAAAGAAAGAAGCTTCTTTAAAAAAATAACGATATATGAATTCCTGTTGATCATAATTATAAATAATGTCAATTTAGGTAAAAAAATTGTTTGGTTTCTAGGATGTTTCAAATGTTTACCTAGTCAAAAATTATTTGCAAACATTAAGCCATTTTGTCAGATTTGCAATAATAATAAGTAATTTTAATCAGAGAGCTGGAAAATATTTTTAAAAGTAAATTTCAATTGATTTGAAATTTAAAATTATAAAATAAATTACATTTAGTAATCTTTTCTAAGTAATTAGTATGACTTTTCATTTGAATTAAATACTTATAAAATAAATTATAACACCATTTTTCATTTAAATAATTAATAATTGGAATATATGAATATTGAATATTTAATAATGTTTCGAAAGATAGTTTCGAATCAAATCCAATATTAATTAAAATTTACTGTTCCATAACAATTTCATAATTGTAATCAGATGGAAATTCTATGCATTATTTAATTATAATTTATATTTTGATTTTTGCTTATATTCTATAAGCAAAAATCAATATAGATATTATAAATAAATAATCATAATGTTTTGTGGTCAAACAAATGCTCAATGTTATGTAAAATAGTCATTACTAAAAGCCCTTTTCAGTGTTTCTTCCTAATTTTAGGGCTTTTCTTATCCATAAAACAAGTTTGTCCCAAAGGTTGTTATACTTTAACATAAAAGCTACATTAATGCTTGTTTCGTAATTCCTTTACCTAGTGAATACAATACTATTTTGAAGTAGGTCTAGGGTTAAATAGAAAGCCTTTTTATAAGAGCTTCTATTTTAAATCCCTATTTTTTTATCTTTAGTTTTCGAAAGAGAAATATCCTTGTAAAAGAAAAACAGACTAAAGGTCGTTCAGTTTGCTTCCTAGTTTTTGAAAGAAACCTATGAGGAATTTCGCTTAAAAAATTCATAAATAAGATCATATCAAGAAGCATACGGATGTTTTTGTATTAAAAACTGTAGAGAGAGTTTTCAAATATTTTAAGACATTTATCTTCTTGTATAGATATTTTTCACAAAGATATAGCAATACCAAAATAAATGTGAATATTTCTTTCCTTAAAATAAATTTTTAATTTCTATTCTGTAAATTTAATATTTATAATTTTTTTATGTAAATATGTATAAATGATGTAACAAATATTAAATATTATGCTAATTTCTTAGTTAAATTTGATATATAATTATAAATTTAAAATAGATGCCAACTTGAGTTTTTAAAATGTTGATTTTAATAATAATATTTTACATATTTATGCTTAGTGGAAATCAGTTACTTTAAATTAAAATAAAACGGTCGAAAATAGCTATTAAGAAATATTAGTTTGAAATGATATTGTTTTTTACATTTTTGTTTCAAAAGACTAATTTAAAGTAGGTAGCTAATTAAATAGATAGATTTTTTTAATTTAAGATATAATTTTTTGAAATTAAAACACTTAAATTACTATTTACCATAAATTTCAAATTAAAATTAAAATTAAATTTACAAATGTTGTTTTTAATTGAAGTTAAATAAATCTTTAAATCTAAAAGCATATTTCATTGCATTTCGAAACATCTTATTAATATTAAATTAAACCGTTTTTATAGTTTTTTTTTCATATTTTCAATAAAAGGGGCATTTCTACTGATATATATAGAAATGCAGGTGTCCTTAAAGTATTTTAAATAGGGTAAAGATTAAGGTGATTTTAGCAAAATATTTTTCACTTGAGGTATTATTAATTTTAAGTATAAATGATGAAACTATAATATTTTTAAAACATTTTTAAGAATATATAAGAAAGAATAAGGATTTCTGCTTATAAATAGTTAATTTTACAATCGCAATTTCTGTTCAACATTTTCTAATGATATTTTTCTAAAAAATGATTAGAGAATTAAAAATTATGTAAGATTATCATTTTCTAAGAATATCAGAATTTCAATCATATTTAAAATAACAGTTAATAACTCTGTCTTAAAATTTTCAACAATGTATATATTCTTTAGATAGGTACACAAATATTAATGGATCAAAAGTCACAATAAGACCAGGAAATTACCATACTGTTTTGTATTGCAATATGCTTACATTTTTTCATGTTAGTTTGAAACAATATCTGGAGAAGCAAATTTTACGTATTCATTTCATCACTGAATCTTTATAAATGTTTAAGTATTTCGAAAGCAGTGTGTAAAAACTAATCCATAATGCAGATGCAATGCTGATATTGTAATATATATTTTCTAATAATATTCCTTATTTCTAATCTTATAACATAAACTAGCAGCGTACATCTTCTGTCTCTATCATTCATCCCAGATCTTTGGCAAAACATAATATGTAAGACTTGAAATAAATATTTTGGTAAACGTTTTAGAGCATAGACTAGTATTCTAGGATTATTTTTAATCTTATAACATAGACTAGTACCGTAAATCTTCTGTCTCTATCATTCGTCCAGA
>JAPDSC010042342.1:0-10181 GCA_026290005.1 Latrodectus geometricus
AATTAAATATTTGGCGCAGTTTGTCCTTATTGGACCTTGCGCCATTAAACCCAACCAAACAAACAAACAAATTGTCTAGAATAAGTATCTTATTTTTTTAAAACAAATTTCCATTTAGAAATGAATGACATTTTTTAAAAGTAGAAAGTATTTAAAATGAATTTTAAACTGAACAATTAAAAATTAATTATTTTACTAAAAATGATGTTTTAAAGCTGTTTTCTTTTACAGTAATTAATATGAATAAAGAAAAATTGAAAATAAAGCAACTTTAATTTTATCTGATTAGGTTAGTAGCAGTTTATTTCCTTGAATAAGTGTATATTAATAATGGAGATTGATTGAAAAAATAATCTAATGTTAGTATAACATTGTGGTCAAAATGTTTTTAACTAAAATGTTGTAGTTAAAAGTATTTTTAATATATATGAATATAATAATATTGTAATTAATTATTATAATAATTATAATCAATAAAATATTACTGAAAAAGTCAATAGCTTTTTAACGAATAAAAATATCTTTTAACTCAATTGCGATTCACATTAAATACTATAAGAACTAAAAATATATCAATTCAAGACTACAATTTAAAAATATTTATTTTTTTTTTTTTTTGGAATACAGTTTTCAAAAAATAATGTAATACTTCGATTAAGCTATAAAAATTACTGTAAGAAAATTCCCGTAACATTAGCAGAATTCTTATCAAACAACGGATAATTAAACTCAAAAATATTAACTCTTTTTGATATTTGTATTAAACTTTCCAGAAAACAGGAGGTTCTACTTTCATCTCGATATTGTGATTTCATAATTATTATTGTTCCCAAGATAAGTTTATGTTAATAATATCTGAGATTATTTAGAACATTAATTACATAAATAAATAAAATTCATTTATAAACTTTTTATTCGGTTTAAATTTTAAAGATTACTGTAACCAAATATTCCAAAATTTTACAGATCAAACACAAAGAATTTTAGGTGAAATTGTTTTCCAGACAACAGCATCTCAAGGTTGTGATATATATATCGCCGTTATTGTTTCTCGGCAGATGGAAGCTTGCGCAAACTCTCTGACATTTAACACCCATAAAAGATTTGTGTGTCAAAATCGTAAAAAATTCTGCACTTGGTATACATGATACGAACGACAAAGATAAAACATCCAAACTCAGAACAGATATGATGTTTGTACGTTGAAGTCTGGATAAATTAAAAGTCCTCTACAATCTTTTGTTCTATATACAAGAGACCACCAAAGTTACAACTTTTTCCATATTTGTCTTTTTCAATAAAAAAATTGTTTTTAGAGATGCCGGTAAAATATTGATCAATTGTCTTGTTGAAATAAAAAAAAAAGTCTAGAAAATTCTAATAAAGCTAGATAATAATTGAAAAAAAAATACTCTTTTATATGTTTCAGCAAAAAATGTATTGCGTCTGAAATTTTATTGTAATTTGTTTCTTAAAATCTACGAATTTCCATATTTGAGATAAAATTCACTCATACCTTCTGCAATTCAATTAAGAAAACTGATCTCGTTTAAGGTATTTGTAATTTTTTTATTCATTTACTATTTTTCCAGTTGTCTGAATGATTTCAATTTGCTTTACTCATGGATTGATTTTGATTACTTACAACAGTTTATTAGAGATTGATTACTTAGTTTTCTTACATTTTATGTAGGTAAACATCTTAGTTTTCCCATATTTTATATAAACAAGCTGTACAGTTGAATTTAACAGAGGTAAGTATCTTTAGATAAACCAACAATATTTAAATTTCGAGATTTTGTGTCTAGATGCAGTAAAATCTCTATCATCACCAGATTGGTGTGGTTCTCACGAATAATCCATCAAATCATGAGAAAAGAGTACTAATCACACAAATATGCATTTGAACAATTTATACACACAATAGGTAACGTAAATATACTTATTGCTAAAGGAATAATAAAACTCATTTTTTACAAATTTAAAGATTTACTTTATAATAAAGATCATTAAAAAATTCAGTTTATTTGCTTTGAAATTCATAATTAGTGGTGCCAGAAATTTTTTGGAGTTTTATCCACAGCTACTTATCAGGAATTTACTATTTGTGAATACATTAAATGAATAGAGAATATAAATAAATTATTAATCATCATAATAATAAATTATTAATCATCATAAAATAAATAAGTTATTAATATCATCATTACTATGTATTGAGCGCACATTTTCAAATTTTAAAACATTTGCTCCTGGTGTTTTGCTTTATTTATCACAATTGTAATAACTTAATCTCAAAATAATACTGTGATGAACAGTCTAAAGCTGTATAACACAACCAAAATTCTTAAAATGATGTACGCAGAAAAAAAATTGCTGCCAGCATCTATTAATCGTATTTATTTTCCTTTAATTTGTGTTTTTGATCAAGTTTTGTTTTTTACATACCGTTTGCTTATCGAAGAAAATGTATGAACACAAAATCATTTTATTTCAACATTTACTATCCTGTGTGTGTGTGAATTAAAGTTTTAAGTATTACATATGCAAATGTACCAAGATATTGTTTGTTTTCTTCAAATAGTTATTAACAAAAATATGAGTAACTATTTTTTTATTGAAGTTAGCAAACATATTTTATAAAAAGAAATGAATTTAAAGCAAAGGATAAACTTACGAATTTGTTTATCTTCAAAACTTCATTTAATACAAATTTATTCTGAAACTGTAGATGCATTTCATACGTTGCAATATATTAACATAACTTAAGTCTACCATTTTCGGTGTATTCAGTTCCCAATGGTTGATTTTCAAAGCTTGGAAATACACTAGTGGACATTAAAACTGCTACACCAAGAAGGCGACATGCTACAGACGTGAAATTTTTACGAAAGGAAGAAGGTGCTGTGATATGCAAATGATTAGCTTTTCAGCGCATTCAGACAAAGCAGACGCCAGTGAAGACACCTAAATTGTGTTTAAATGAGGAAATTGTTCAGCCGGTTCCTCATACACAAATTGTATTTGAACGTTGTTGCCTGGTGAAAAGTTGTTGTGATGCCTCGTGTAAGAAGGAGAAAAGCGTACCAGCACGTTTCAGACTTTGATAACAGTCGAATTGTAGCGTACCGGGATTGCGGTTTATCTTATCGCAGTATTGCTGCTAGCGTCGATCGAGATCCAATGACTGTTAGCAGAAAATGGAATCGATGGGTTCAGGACGATAATACGGAACGCCATGCGGGATCTCAACGGCCACCTATCACTTGCAGCCAAGAAGACAGGCATATTATCTGCATGGCCGTAATGGATCGTGCAACCACGTCACGAGCCTTGAGTCAAGAAACGGGGTCGTTTGGAAGACAACAAGTATCTGCACGAACAGTTCGACGACGTTTGCAGCATCATGGACTCTCAGCTCGGAGACCATGGCTGCGGCTTCCCTTGACGCTGCGTTATAGACAAGAGCGCCTTCAATGGTGTTATCAACAACGAACCTGGGCGCACGAATGGTGAGACGTCATCTTTTCAGATGAATCCAGGTTCTGTGTACAGCATCATGATGGTCGCATCCGTGTTTGGCGGCATCGTGGTGAACGCACACTAGCCGCGTGCATTCGTCATCGTCATACTGGCCCATCACCTGGCGTGATGGTAAGGAGTGCCATTGGATACATGTCTCGGTCACCTCTTGTTCACATTGACGGTGCTTTGAACAGTGCACGTTACATTTCTGGTGTGTTACGACCCGTGGCTCTACCCTTTATTCAAGCTCTGCGAAACCCTACGTTTCAGCAGGATAATGCCCGACTGCATGTTGCCGGTATTGTACGGACCTTCCTTGATATGGAACATGTTCGGCTGTTGCCCTGGCCAGCACGTTCTCCAGATCTTTCACCAATATAAAACGTCTGGTCAATGGTTGCCGAGCGACTGGCTCGTCACCAAACGCCAGTCACTACGGTTGATGAACTGTGGCATCGTGTTGAAGCTGCATGAGCATCTGTACCTGTACATGCAATCCAATCTCTGTTTGACTCAATGCCCAGGCGTATAACTGCTGTTATTACTGCTAGAGGTAATTGTTCTGGTTACTGATTTCTCAAGATCAATCCAGCCAAATTTTTGAAAATTTAATCACTTGTTATTTCTAGTATAATATATTTGTTCAATAAATATCGTTTTGATATTTGCATTTCTTCCTGGTGTAGCAATTTTAATGGCCAGTAGTGTATTATTAAACCTACAATATATCGTCTAAAGCACTTATTCTGATGCAACCAGTTCGCATTGTTCTCACCACATATTCAGTGTCTTTCCTTTACTATCATTATTGTTCTTTTTAGAAAACTATTTTCACAAATTTTTGCATCTTATAATTCTTTTCTGCACTTATTATAACTGAGTGTATTTTACCCATAATCATTGAATTTGCAAATTTATCTTTTTTTAGATATCGATGAATGATCTAAACCATATTAATATAATAATTTGTTTCTTCATAAGAAACTTGTTAACGTGATTATTGTTAATAGCCAACAAATATGCAGAAAAACACTTAAAATTCGTCTCTAGCATATGAAAAAAATTTCAAGAATTGTGAATATATATATATATATATATATATATATATATATATATAGTTCAACGTATGAATTATTAATTTTTAATTCATAATTTTATATATATATAAAATTATAAATTGAAAATTAAAAATTAATAATTCATGTGTTGAACTCTCGACAACAACTCTTTCACCACGGCTACTGCTTGAGGTGGCAATTTGGAAGATTTTATTTATTTCTTTGCGATACGTGTATATATATATATGTTATATTACCAACAGATAATCCTCTTTAAAATAATTCATGAGATTACCAAGAAAGCCTTATGACAGCTTTATGTTGCTTATGTGTTGATGCCTTTTGAAGATTCAAAAGATCTTGCAAGAAATTAGTACGCATATGTAATTTCGAGATCAGAAAACGGCCTTACGATATTTTCTAACGAAAAAACTGCCAACAAATATTACTACAATAGCTGTAATTTCATCCCCAACGTTCATCATTTAAAACTTCTAAAATTACAGTGTATTGAATCTTTTATTGCATATTTAAAAGTTATTATACTTAATGGTTTTATAAAAAAAATTAATTCCACCCAATACACATTTTAATGTAATAAAAATTATAAATATATTACATTTTCTTCATCAAAAAAACAAAAAATTATGATTGGGCAATATTTAAAAAAGACATCGTCAAATGTTAGTACTTAACTGTCCTCACTTTCAAAAAATTATGCAACACATATCAATCGTCCTTTTCACTTGCAAAATACAATGAGTGAGTGATTTAATAGCTCACTCTAAACAATTTTAAATAAATTACATTGCTGTATTTTAAATGTAACCATTATTATTTATAGAGTTTGCCATTGCCAGCATGTAGTGGAAAACCTAAATCATTCAGTTACTTGCAGAGAGATTCAAGTGTCGCAAGAGAGGGGGGAAAAACTCGTAAATAGACTCGAAGTGCCTAAGTTGAAGAAATAATAATTGAAATACGAAGACTCTTTTTACTGAATATTTAATGAAATGCTCTTTCTCAGATACTGATTTCTTTTATAAAAAAAAAATTCAAAAGCACCTGAAACTTAAATGGAACTCATTATTTTAAAAAATGTAAGTACAATCGATTTTATGATGTTACATATTAGTTTTTCTTCTATTTTACATCGGAAAATATTAATATTTATCGCTTAAAAGTGTTATTAAAATATAGTGATTGAGAATGGATTTCAAAAATCGACTAGTCACGTAATCTTAACAAATTCATTGCAGATCAGTAAAGTAAAAAGTTCATTGAATTCTTTGACAAAGCATTTTGATGAATTGAGATAAGGATTTTAAGAACGCTCTTAAAAACATTAATAAAAAGCTATTATAGAAAATACAAATCTTACAGAATTCAGTAAGTCTTTTACTTTGCTTATTCGATTTTCATTTGTAAGATCACGTGAATATTTGGCTCGAAATAATCATATACACTACAAAAAGTTCTAAATATGACTTATTATAAAATAAATGATAAGTAATGTTAAATCATATTGAAATTAAATTCTAACTCAAATGAAAGCAAATGTCAGACAAAAAAATATTTAAAGTAGATGGAATATTAATAACAGAAACATGAATTTCAGCGCTAACTTATTACTTTTAAAAGTATTTTCTTTGAATATTTTAAAATAGTTTAAAGTTAAATGTGTAATGGTTGCTAATAAGATTAAAATTTGAATCATCGCCCTGACAATTTAATTAAATTGTCGTAAGTTTTGACTATCAAAAATTTGGTTATCATAACTTACAGCTATTAAAGATTAGCTAAATGTATGAAGCAAAAGTTAGCTAATTTCCTCAGACAATAATTTTGTAAATCAAATTTATTCCAACAGTTAGATTTATAAGATGGCTTTAACTTTTTAAAATTATAGTTACAATATTGTGATATTTAAAATAAGAAGCGAGTTTCTATAACTGAAGAAAAATGAAGATACTCTTTAGTAAAAAAAAAATCGGTAACAATAAATACATGATATAAAAAATTATGATTTTTTTTTTCAAAACTTAAAAAGTTATTGTGAGAATTAAAAACATCGGTTATTTATTATTAAATTACAGAAATAATATAACAATTTTAGATTTAAGGAAATTTTTTCATAGATGTCAGCTAATCATTAAGTTATACATTTTGATTTTTTTTAAAACATAAATTTTGACATGTTTACTGAAATTTTTGCGTAGATTTTTTGGAAATAAATAAGGTTTTATTTAAAATATCTTCTCTATAAAACATTTAAGTAAGATATAAACATGGAAAAGGCAATCACTTTTTCTAAAAGGAATCAAGAATTTGTTTTTGTCTGAATTAGTTCATTTGTAACAAAATATCTAAGTAAAAGTACTTATGAATTCCGTTTTCTAAGTATATTTTCCATTTATATTTGCACACTGGTCCTCAGTTCAATGGTTCCTTGATTCGAGTACCACCTTGGGTATGAATGCTTGTAATTGTTTGGAATCGACTTTAAACTGTAAATCATGGTCTAATTAGCCTCTGTATATTTGACATCTCTATGGATCGCAGCTACAACATTGTGTCAACACCTTTTTTGTCTGAATTTAAACTTTCTTTGGTGAGAACAAATAAAAAAGTTCAATTTCACTCGGCTTCAGGCAAATTTACCGGAAAAAATGAAACAGGACAGAAATCCTATTAGAGCAATGTTATGGTCTGGAAAGTACTTTGAGAACAAAATGGTAGCTTGAGAATTTTTCTCGTGTACACAGGGTATTTAAAGAATTAAAGGATTGTATAAGTTAAAGCCCCATTATTCTTAAATATGATGTTAATGCGCACCCTTTCATATATATATATATTTCATAATTTCAAACGAATATTCTAAGCTGAAAGAGATTTTAGTGTGTTTTCTTACATGTTTCCATGCGCCTATTAAAATAAAATCAGTTAGGTTTTTTCTCATTTGACCTACACTGTAATTTCTGAATGATATAAATTTATTCATTAATGTTTTTCCAGAAGATGACCATTTACATTAAGTTTCTTATTTTGTGTACTCATAATATCTTTAGTAGAATGTATTTAAACTAATATTGAACTTCATCAAATAAAATCAGAGATGAGAATTCTTACTGAATTTTACAAAATTTTTTAAACGAATTTTTGAAAACTTTCCCTGAAATTTCTTTAGAAGCATATAAACATTACTGTACAAGAGAGTTTCTTGCCTTAATTCAATTTTATCCTTTAAAACATTTTGTTTCATAACAAACTATTTAATAAAATGAATTTTCAATACTAGAGAGTCTTAAAATTTATGATTTAATAAGCAATTGAACTTATGATTCTTAATAAATTTTGCAGCCCAGCTAATAATTGAAACCCTTTAGATGTATTTTTCATTTCAGCACTTCATTGGATTGAAAATTCTTTTTCCATCGAATTAGTAAAACAGGAGGAAGAAAAGTCTCTGTGGCATGGGAAAATTTTTTTAGTTTTGTGGTGAAAAAAGAGCTTGCTCTTTTATTATGAATAAAATACTTGTTCTTTACTTCTCTCATTGAATATCATTCTATATCCAGTTGAAAAATAAGAGTGTATTTTAAAGTTTTGTGAGCTCCCTTCACTATTGAGTCGTGTCTTGTGGTTCATGTTTTGATTAGGTATTGGCAGTGTGCAGCGGCTTCATTTCACAAAAATAGAAATGTATTATACTGTCTAACCTAACTAACTGAAAAATCTTAAAAATCAATATACTAAGTAAAAAATAGGAAAAAAATTATTTATCGTTTGAACATAGGTCTTATATAATACGGTTATGTAAAAGTAAGACACAAACTTATATGACTATATTATACAAGATAACATAATTATATCTTGTGCACATACACAGTTAATGCTTATTTTAATCTTCTCTATATACACATTAACTGCTTTAAAAAAGCTCATAGCTTTACTAATTAATATGAAACTTATTTTATACAGTTAAGATTCGTATATATTGAATAATATAAAATTATTTAATTATTTATGCAATTACATCATTCATAGTATAAAAGTTATTAATAAAAAGATTAATAAAATGCGAAACTAAATTCATAGCTGCCATTAGTACTTTTTATTGCTTAACTTCGCAAAAAGTAATGCATTTCTAGCATCTCATTGAGAACCAAAAGTTATCAGAACTATTCCTATCTGCTTCATCGATCGCAGTACATATTCAGAAGCGATCACAAATAAAATAAACTTTCTAGAGGAATCTAGGTTGCCATAGTGATTTGGATGCTGAAAATCTTGCTGAGAGTTACTACTGTGCTTGTTTCCCTGAAGGCAATAAATAGATTGACACACACAAGTAAATGTATAATTATTTTTCTCAGTAAAAACCGCATTTCGATTTATACAGCTGTCTTTATATAAGCAAAAATTAAACTTCATTGCTGAAAATAAACTGTAAGACATTCTGTGAAATTATTAGTATTGCTATTTCTAAGAATAAAAAAAAATAATAGTTTCTTACAGTATTCTATGTCTAATGTAAATTCGCGTTACTGTATGACTATTTTACAATATTATTTTTGATTTTGTGGTCCATTTATAATATAAAACGAATATATTTAAGAATTCCGGAATAAAAACTTACAGAACTATCATTCTATACTTAAATTTATTCTTATTGGTATTAGTAATTCAGAATTAAAGTTATATAATCTGTTTAAAATTATCATGCAAACATTTGAAAATCTTCAAACACATATTATGATTACTGTACATATATAAAGTACCTCAAATATACAATGATGGCCACCCAAATTGCAACACCGAGAAAGACAAGAGATATCACAACAAATTTGTTTTGTAAATAACATGAATCAAATGATAAAATTTATAGACTTCTGTAAAGTGTGGTTCCTGTAGCCAGAGAAGCCACTATTGTTGGAGATCACCTCTGCCAGACGTCTCGCCATTCATTCAAAGAGAATTTGGATGTGTTCTTGGGGTACCAAGCAGCAAGCAAACAAACAAACCACACGTTGTCAAAGACACTGACTTGACACACTGACACTTGACACACACTGCGTCAAGGGTAGACGAAGCAATGGATGTCTTGCGGACAGACCACTCTGCTGTTAATGGCTTTAAATGGTACGTGCAGACACTGGATCATGCATTACAGACTGAATGTGCTATGCTTTGGTTCATGATGTGGCTGTGCGATCCGTTACAGCGATGCTCACAATTTGTCTGTCATCACCTGAAGTGGTGCAAAGAGGTGGATGCGATGGAACACGTCGGTCCATTGTACCTTCTTACATACAACGATCACATATCTGCATTACATTTGTTTAGTTTCATCTAACACGACTACCGATTTTCCTGAAAGATAATCCACAATCTCGGTAGGTCACTATCCTTTCTCTGTCGAACTCGGATACTTGATTAAAAAATGATGGCTGTTTTCTATAAGGCATAATTGATCGTTTTTTTGAAAAAAACCACAAGAAAAACACAATTGCCAAAGTTGAAATCTTCGAAATTTCCAAACCTTAAATAGCACCTTGAAATATATATATATATATATATATATATATATATATATAT
>JAPDSC010042342.1:20160-51906 GCA_026290005.1 Latrodectus geometricus
TGTAGAACAACGTCTACCTACGTACGTGTACAGTCGGGCAGATTGGCCTTTATTTACACAATTGGCAGTTGATGATAATATGGTCGTGATCGATGATATTGATAATGATGTTCAAAAAGTCACCGAAACAATTATAAGTGCAGCTGATGCTTCTATACCTAAAAGTTCTTCTATAACAAAAAGGCTTTGCAAACCATGGTGGAACAAAGAATGTCATCAAACTTATAAAAAACAAAGGAAGTTATGGGGGCTATTCCGGAGATACCCCACAACGGAGAATCCTATTGCCTTTAAGAGAGCAAAAGCATTAGCTCGCAGAGCTCGTCGTAGAAGTCAGAAGGAATCCTGGTCTCGCTATGTATCCTCCATTACATCTTCCACATCCAGTAAGCAGTTATGGAGAAAAGTAAAAGCAGCCAATGGCATCTACACGGAATTTTCAATTCCTGTCTTGAAAACCGGAGCTGCTATATACTCTTCTCCTGCAGACATTGCTAACGTCTTTGGTGAAACATTTGCTAACGTCTCAAGCGCCGACTCTTATAGTCCTTCGTTTTTAAGGGCTAAGAGTCGAGCTGAGCAAATACCAATTCGTTTCAACCATAGACAAGCTTTGCCATACAACTGCGAATTTCGGATGTTGGAATTGAAGCGAGCATTACAGCAGGCCAATAATACCAGCCCAGGACCAGACGGAATCAGCTATCAAATGCTTCGACATTTAAGTCCAGATTCCCTGTTGAACTTATTGTATTTGTTCAATAGGATCTGGACTAAAAATGAATTTCCATCACTCTGGAGCGAAGCAATAGTGATTCCGGTCCTTAAGCCTGGTAAGGATCCTTCAGAACCTTCACATTACCGACCAATAGCTCTAACGAGTTGCCTTTGTAAGACTCTCGAACGCATGGTCAACGCCCGTCTCGTATATGTCATAGAAAAAAATAAATGTATACACATTAATCAGAGTGGATTTCGTAAAGGGAGATCCACTCTTGATAATATTACATATTTGGAGACCCAAATTCGCCATGCATTTGTGCGAAGGAATCATCTGGTCTCCATTTTCTTTGACATCGAGAAGGCATACGACCGTACGTGGCGATATGGTATTCTCCGTAAATTATATGATTTTGGCTTTCGGGGTAATCTTCCGATATTCCTTCAGAATTTCTTACGCTCCCGAGTTTTTAAAGTTCGTATTGGACACCTTTTGTCCAATACTTTTAATCAAGCCGAGGGTGTTCCCCAAGGCTCAATTTTAAGTGTAACCATTTTTAATCTATTCATCAGTTCCATGCTTCATCTTCTATCATCCTCAGTTCATGGCACAATGTATGTTGATGACCTGCAAATATCTTGCCAGGGATCAAACATGCGAGTAATTGAGAGGCAACTACAAACATCTGTTAATAAAATAGCTGCATGGTGTGCTGAGAATGGCTTTACAATATCTCCTAGCAAGAGCTGTTGTGTCCATTTCTGCAGGAAGACCAGTATTCACAATGATCCCATTATTCATCTAAACAACACACAAATACCTGTAGTCAACGAGATTAAATTTCTTGGTGTTACATTTGACCGCAAGTTATCCTTTCTTCCGCATGTATTACATCTGCGGAAGAAGTGCGAGCGATCGCTTAATATCCTCAAGGTGCTTTCAAATACATTTTGGGGTGCGGATCGCACGTCACTACTTCGGGTCTATCAAGCACTTATTTTATCTCGTATTGACTACGGATGTGTTGTGTATGGATCTGCTAGGTCTTCTGTTTTACGCAGACTGGACACCGTTCATCACTCTGCTTTGAGAATTTGTTCAGGCGCATTCCGCACATCACCCGTCCAGAGTCTATATGCAATATGCCAACAATTGCCTTTAGACCTGAGACGAATGCAGCTGTCTCTCAATTACTACGCTAAAGTTATGTCTAACATTAAACATCCTTTACGATCCTTGGTATATACTCCTGCCTTACAGAGATTATATGATGCTAGACCATATAGCATCCAACCCTTTCTCAGTCGAACTAAATATCAACTGTATTTAACAGACCTACACGATGTCCGTTTTATTAAAACGGACTTACATTCACATCCACCCTGGTAAGATCCACAGATTAACATCATTAATCCATTCGCTCAGATTAGAAAATCGGACACAACCCCAACCATTTTTCAACAGCTTTTCTTTTCACATCGCTGTCAGTATTCATCTTACACGCCTGTATTCACAGATGGATCTAAAACTGCAGGAAATGTTGGCTGTGGCATATTCTATAATAATGCCAGTTATGGTTACAGCCTTCATATGTCCTGCTCCATCTTTACAGCCGAAGCTACCGCTATTTTTCAAGCTCTTCAGCTAGTGAATACAGAGCAATTTAATAAAATCTGCGTGTATACTGACAGTTTGAGTGTATTAGAAGCGTTGAAAAATTCCAATTATTGTCATCCTGTTGTGTCCAAGATTTTCGGAGCATTGGATTCCCTTGCTGGCAAGGGTTATAGCATCATTTTCTGTTGGGTCCCAGGTCATGTAGGTCTAGAGGGAAATGAAAAGGCGGATGCAGCCGCTAAAGCTGCAGGGTCTTTACTCCATTCATCTGTCCCTCTGTTCGATGTGAGAAGGGTTGTAAAAAGATTTGTAAATTCTCTCTGGCAGGAGTCATGGAATATGCAGGTCATGAACAAACTGCGTGCCATCTTTCCATACCTCATTCCATCATCAGTTTTACCGTTACGAAGAGCAGATGTCAGATTGACTCGCCTTCGTATCGGACACACACGTTTCACACACAGACATTTGTTTTTAAATGAATTGAATCCATGGTGTGAAACGTGTGATGTACCATATACTGTCTCTCATATTTTAATTTCATGTCCTAATTTTAACCTTTACCGTTTTAAATATTTTCAAACAGACCTTTTAACCATATATGATTTAGTGGGGGAGCCACCCCACCGAAACCTTTTTTCCTTTTTAAGGGAAATTGGTTTCCTTAATTTTATTTAAATTTTATGAATTTTGTTCTACTTTTATATACTTATTTCGATTTTAAAACTATTATATACAATAATTTTTGTGTTTTAAATTTTTAATGTTGTGTTTGGGTTTTGCTTAAAATCTGTAAATTTTCTTTAAAACTCAATTTTTGGCGCAGCTTGTCCTCTTTGGACCTTGCGCCACAAAACCCAACCCAATCAATCAATCAATCATTGATTCCATTTCCTGAAATTCTTTTTCCCTATTTATATTTGTATTATATTGTTTTTCTTGATTTTGTTCTGTTGGTATTAAATAGTATAGTTTTTTCTTTTATTTATCTTGATCTACAAATTACATCGTGTTTTATTTATATTGGCATTTCACTCAATAGCTGCTTTTACGCTGGTTTGATTGCTTGTAATGTTTGTTGGTAGATATTGTATTTGCTTTCCACACTCCTTTGCCTTATATTTCAATAAAAATCTTTTCGTAGCACTTTTATTAATTCATTCTCTAAACATCATATGTTATTATTTATAAAGTGCATTTAAATCATGTATACAACCTAGAAAAAGAAATGGCTTTTAGGACTCTTTGTGGTATAAAATATTAATTAATCTTTGAGAAAGGCTACATTTTAAATAATAAAAAAGAAAGTAACTATGTGTTCCATTTAACAATAATAAGCAAAATTTTCTGATGCAGTTCAAATAGAGAAGTTTAAAACAATTTATTTCGTTTCTGATTAAATTACAATCAATTTATCACAGTTATCTTTTTGAGTCCCGAGATAATTTTTATCTCCATCCCATTTTTACACTGCTGGGACCAAAGTTCCAGCTGATAAATAGGACTGGAAAAATCTTCGAAAATTAGAATACAAAGTTTCACTGCGTAGTTATAATTGGTGCTTTAATTTCATGAGAAAATATCTAATTTGAAATTCAATTATAAAACAAACTTTCATATAAATATGTATAATTTACACTAAATAATTAAAAAAACATTAAAATATACATAATAACAAAATCTATAAGTGTCGGAAATATATGAAAATGACTGACTTCATCTGATAAAATCATTGAGGAAGGGATACTTTCACAACGATTATAAAGAATCTGTAAAATATTATAAAATAATTGCAATGAGATTTGAAAGTTTTTAGACTATTTTAATGCCAAGTTATGCTGTTTAATATATAAAAAGCCTATATATTTCTTAAAATCAATTATAAATTTACATTATTATCTTTTCCATCTTGGAAAAATAAAAAAAATTTGTTCGCGCTAAAATATTTCATGAGTTTCAGCTATAAACCATGTTCAACTCCACTTTTTTGTTGAAAATCATAGAGCTGTTTAGTTATCAGAAAATACTGTAATGAAAAGATTATAGCTCGTTATTTGACTTTGGATTTGATGTTACTTGAAATATAAGACGAAATTCCATTAAATAAACATTTTTAATAAAATATAATTCTAAAATAATTAAAAAATTTGAATTAAATAATTTTGAACAAACAAATTTTTTTTTAATTAAAAGTCATTTTAAAATAATTATGATATTAATTGTAATTTGAAAAAGATTTGGAGACAATTCAATGAAGTCACAAAAAGCATATTATTCAGTTGCAATGATGTGGGATAGTTTGCTTTGTAAATCAGATTAACACTCTGTGTTCTTAAGCGGTGTAATAACTGCGAAGGATGTAGCAAAAATGTACGCAAGTTTAAAAATATAGTTTTCATTAATTTATAAAAAAGATATATTTATTTATTTATAAAAATATCACATAACAAACTTCTACTATTATATCATCAAAAATATTCGTTAGCGTAACTAAATTGTAGCTTTTTCAGTTAAATTTAACAAGAGAAATAAAATTAAAACACATACGACTGTCTTAAAAGTAACTAAAATTTAAATAATCAACTCACAATTATTTTATAAATCTGCATTTTTTTCTCATTCTTATTTCATATTTTCATATTTTACGTCTATCCACTTATTATAAATTTCATATTAATTTTAAGTTTTCGTTATTTTTAATAAGCCATTTGTGTCAACATATCTAATGAAGAATGAATTAATTTAGTTATTAGAAATATTTACCTTAGCTTATTTATAAGTTTTTTTTTTCATTTGAAAGTTTCTGATAATATAATGAGTTTCATCAGAGACAAATGTGCAATCGTCAAAGAGAGTATTCAAGAGTTTTCCTGATTTTCCTATATTACGGCAAGAGAAGAGGATACACAGGTCACTTGGAGTATGTCTAATTAATACAAAACGTGTCTATTTAGTATACAAATGAATAGTAATTTACTCTGAACCAACTGATTACTGAAAAAATCTAATGCACACATGCTCCAAATAATCACTTATTTCGAGGTCAAACTTTTATGGTCTGGGTTGATTAGGATAAAACTCACCGTCTACAGACTGTTGCGACTACAGAGTATCGGGTGTAGAGTGTAGAAGTTTGCCTTATTTTCGTTTTAGTGCACTACAATGTGTGTCACTACTGAGCCCTTTCCGGTAATGAGAATGAGTGGATTGTGAATAAGGAATTATTTCCTCTGACCATTGAAAATTTATGGAATACTTATGTATATGTGTGAGTTTCTTTCTCACAGATACATTTAGGGTCTCAAAAATCTCTTTTACCGAAGTGGCGACTGCAAAATAGTTATTCATCTCTTAGAGAAAATACGGAGAAATTTTATAACCATAGCACATGGATGATAATGCTTTCATATCCTTTCAGTATCTTTCTTTTTAGTTTTTAAAAGTAAAAAAAGAGAGAGAACAGTATTAATAAAACACAAGTAAAAATAATAATTAAGGTATTGAGAGAAATAAGGAAGTCATACGTAAAAACTTGTTTTTATTAATAACTCCAATGTATCACGTAACCTTATAACTTCTGAAAATTCATTATTGATTCCATTTTTGTAAGTCATTATGACGTACATAAATTTTCAGAATAAAAGCAGTCAGTTTTTAACATTGACGAAAGATCTAAAAAATATTTGTATACAGAATTCAAAGATTATTTGCGCGTTTATTTCAATGAGTTAAAATTCGTAGAGAATTTAATTCACATATGTTTTGAATTTATTTTTTTCAAGATTTGTTCCATTCTGATTCAAGTGTTTCTCTAAGTTTCAATTTCAGACACCTACTTTCTTCATCATATAACTACCCCATCAAATTGCCCAGATATTTTATTTATATTTTTAGTGGCTAATCTGGGCTTTTAATAACATAAAAACTTTTGTGATTATGTCATTCACAGTTATTAAAGCTATCAAACAGTGTGAATGGAAACTACATTTTTCTGAAGCTTCCTTTTTGAAGAAAGCAGGTTCGTCCAGCAGCTAAATATAGATTCCTCTACCAAAGCAAATACATCTAAAGCTTCATTTACTATATGTTAATTAGAAAAAAAATTCTCATATTCTTTCAAATGATGGAAACCATCAAGACTCTAAAATAATTTTAAATTAATTAATTTTAAAAAATTAATTAAATATAATTTAATGAGAAAATAACAGATGTTTAATCATAATCAGATATATTGCTTCGCGTTTTTATAAAATGAGTGGGAATAAAATATCTAAAATTAACATCAAAATTTTTTCATTAAGATAATTCACTGTATTTACAAATTAGGTTCACTAATTAGGTTACTTTATTTAAAAACAAGAATATTCTTGCCATATTATATTAAATATTTGTTATATACTATGTAGTACATTACAATATAGTACATTGTAATATACTATGTTATATACTATATCATATACTATATTAAATATTTGTTATACACTATATTTAAAACCACGAGTAATATTTTTTCACTAGATGTCTCAAGGATTACTGACAATTGTGGTTAATAGCCTATTTTGTAGCTCAAAATATCAATGATGCATCCATTTTGTTAAATGAATTATGACGGTTTTATATATATACTTAATACAAAAGAAAATTAAAAATCTAATTATTGAAAATTGGACTACTGATCAGTATTATTTTTCTTCCAAGATTATACGTATAATAGTGATTAACATCAACTGTAGATATAAGTTCGAATACACACATGTTATTATTTAAGAAGCAACAGTTTTTTTATTCTTCACTTATTATCATAAATTAAGAAAAATCATAAAAATGACGATAACGCAAAAAGTTACTCGAAATGCAGCACATGAGCGATGTGTGATG
This sequence comes from Latrodectus geometricus, assembly GCA_026290005.1. NCBI lineage: Eukaryota > Metazoa > Arthropoda > Arachnida > Araneae > Theridiidae > Latrodectus > Latrodectus geometricus. The sequence goes on from JAPDSC010042342.1 coordinate 27,377, forward strand.
GTCGCGATTATGCTGTCTATTAATTGTGCAGAAAGTGCAAGACATTGCTCTTCCAAAGCAGAGTCCTAGGAGGAGGATTGAGAGGAGCTACACAAGATCCTAGAGCACACCAAACATGCTCGATTGAGTTAAAGTCCGGTGATCAAGCTGGCCATAGCATGCGCTCAATTGTTTCCTGTTTAAGGTGAGCATTCTCGATGCGAGATCTGTATGGTGTCGCATTATCATCCTAATGCATGAAAGCATCGCCTATTGCCCCGGAATAAGGATGCACATAAACATCCAGGATATCATCTCTATAAATGTGAGCATTAACGTTTCCACGGGAGAAGGCATGGAGGTCTGCGCATCCACCCAAAGAAATACATACCACCCCAATCAAAGATCTGGGGGCATCTCTTTCACGGATGAAAATGGGTTCCACATTCACTCGAAATGAAAATGCGCATTCTATCGCTATCGAAGATATACCTGGACTTATCCGTAAAGAGAACAGCCCTCCATTGATTACACGTTCAGTGGACATGTCCAGTTGACGTGCTCATTGCAAACATTCCCGCCTATGATGTGAGTGGGATACAAATGATTGGTCGACTCGCACAAAGACCACGTTCGTGATACATTCGACGCACGATTGATCTGGATACCAACCTTTCGGAGCTTGCAACGAGGTAGTATCTAAATTCAGCCGGAGCTATGGTTCTATTCCTTCGTGCGAATAATGACAAATATCGGTCATCTGCTTACGTGGTAGCGAGTGACTGTCTTTGGCTGAACCTCCTGGATGCCGAATCCGTGGTTAGAACTTGTTGCCAAAGTCTATGAATCCCAGGCGGATTTAGCCATATACCCAGTTCTTTGTCCTGCCTTTAGTCTCCCAATGACTCGCCATCGAAATTGTTCTGTCAAATGATGCCAGGATGCAATTGTGTCAATTTTTGCTATAGCAGATTTCTAATCTCAGACACGCAGCGATAATTGCTGCCTTGTTCTGAGACATTTTGATTCTTCTCGCAAATGACGTATTCTGATAGCAGCCCCACTATTTTGCATAATATCATATTGTTTAAGTCCTTTTACTTACCAACATATTGAAATTTCATTGAGATTGGCTTATTTTTGGGAAAGTTATAGTTATTTTTGTGATTTTTCCTTAATTTTTGTTAACCAATATGCCATTTCTGTAGTGACTATTTAATGAAAAAAAGTTTCTGGACATTGGATGTTTTTTTTTTTTTTTAAATCCAATTTAAATAACTATATGTGTGAATATATTTATTGTCTTCAATAATATATAGAAATATATGACTGAAAATTATACAATCTATAGCATAAATTTTATTTCAAACGTAAGTAATATAAGAATCTATCATATTCATAAAAAATACATCTAGATTACAAAAATAAACAAATGAATAAATTTATGTCTTAGAAAATTTGATTTCATGTAGAAATGTTTTTAAACGTAGTTTCATCGACATAAACTACACAGTTCATTGATAAGATTTCACGACTATTTCTGAATTTGGAAGTAGGTTATTGTGTTCAGCATTTGAGAAAGTTGAAAAGTTGTGCATATTATTCCTATTGTATGTTGATTCCTGAAAGTAACTCATGCATCGTGGCAAGAGTTATTTCTCCTGAATTATAGCGGAATGTATCTTGTAAAGATATTTTGTTTCCAGCAAAATAAGAAAATAATGGATCGTGAAAAAGTTGCTGAAATATGGGGAAAATACACAGAAAAGCAAAAATTTGGTGAATTTTTGCTTGCTTCTATTTTAGCAATTTTTAAAGCTTTTATTTTCAGTCACATGTTAATAGGAAAAGCTTCGAAGCAATTTTGATTCAATTTACAAGCAATAAAAAATAGTAGCTTCTTCTTTCCGCTTGCGAAAAAAATATACGTCAAACGGGCTGCTCTTGTTGAATTATTTTACATAACAACCAATTAAGAAATTCTGTGTGTTTACTTCAATTATATCAAATCCTCAATTGTTAGCAGTTTCTACATGATTTATCCACCCTAATCAAGATTTTACAAACAATACCTCTAGAAGTTAGGTGCTAAAATGCGTCCTTGGCAAACTCATGATTTCGTACATCCTTTCAGTGTCTGTTGAATGTCAAGTATCGAGCTTGTTATTTTGAATTGTTCTTTGAATTCCGAAGGAAATTCAGTTCCTTGACTTCACTTAATCATAAATATTGTTGTTTTTCTCGGCCAGCATCTTCCTGTGTTTATCTGTTTTTTCATGGAGTCCTGTTACATATCTGTTTGGATGAAAAGAATGAAAGGAGTATATTTCGAATTCAGAAAGAAATACTTCGCTCAAATTAAAATGTAATGATAAAACAAATTATCCTCATATAGTTCTATCATTTTATTTAAATAGATTGAAAAAAAAATACATTTATCTTAACTTATTGGTAAATTCGAATTTTTGTTTACTAAGAAACGTACGATATAGAGGGTGAAAGAGAAGTTCTTCGCACAAAAAATAATTATAAAAGCAAAACTTATAGAATATATAATTATATTATAAAGCAAAACCTCAGAATAGCATTTCGTATATCTTTATTTACTTCTCATTAGATTACAATAATTTATACACATACCAGTTCATAGAAAAAAGTATTGTTACATAAAGGTGTTTTGGAAGATAGTACACAATTTATTACTATATTAAAAACGTAATAAGCCGCTGTTGTGACTTAGAAAATAAAATAACAATTTATAATGATTTTAATGACAACCTTAATGTTTACAATTTCCTTCATTTTTCCTTAGAAATTACATATTCTAAAATTATTAATTCTTATAGTTAAAAAAAAATCTATGCATATTTAAGTTATATAAAATATGAGAAATAGGTATTTTGCTATAATATGAAATATAACGCCTAAAATACATCCAAAGACAAACTTAAGACACAGCTGCAAGTAACGAAATACGAAAAACAACATCTTATTTCTCCATATTTTCAGTGGATACAGAATGTTATAAGACTGGATAAAGAAAAAAAAAAACACTAAGTTGGGCCAGCAATACAAAGTACTTTATTTCCATAAGTCCCTTAGAGTTAGGCTTTTTTAATAAGTAAATTTCATTACTGTTGAACAACGGGAAATGTATGTTTTATTTTTACTCTGTGTAGGTTTATTTGCCCCACCAGCACATCAAAAAGTTTCTTAGGATTTAACAGTTAATATTTGTGGGTAAAACCCATTGTCTATAAAAATATCTCCCAAAAAAAAGATTTATACAAATAAATTTACTAACGATAAAACCTTATTTAGGCTATAAGAGGCAAATCAAAAGGGGTGGTGAATAATTCTTCGGCATTTATTACACTAATTGAAATAAGGAGCAAGATATTAAGTATTTATTACACAAATTGAATAAAGATACTTTTCGCATGATGTCAGGTACTTGGATACCATATCTAGTCCTAAAAGATATGTAACGCAATCAGCCGTTAAAAAGAAAAAATAAACTTGCATGCACTGTTTGGTTATATACTCTATATAGCGATAAAGTTTGCTCACACAAAATTCCGCTTGAAAGTTAGAGAAAATACTATCCGAAAATTCTGTTAAGAATGTTTAAAAATTCATTCACCCAAAAGAAATAAAAATTGAAAGAATCAATAAACTAAATTTAAAAGTGTATTAAAAATTGGTCAAAATTGAAAATGAGCAAACGGTAAAAATTTTAGATTACATTAGTAATAAGAATGCTCCTTTTATTAATGGAACTTAAATAAAACTAAGTTTTGAAGGGAAATGTGTTTAACTTTTACCTTATAAGCTTTACCATTTTAATGTTTTAAACTGAAGGAGAAAAGGATTTTTAAGAAAACAATAAAAAATTAGTTATTAATGTTTAACCAAATATTTCTCTATACGCGATATATTTGATGCAAATCATGGGACGCGAGTGTTTTTATAACCTTGTTCTCGAAGCACTCCAAGCGATAGCTTGCTTAATCGTTCGTTGCGGGTGATATGAAAGTTAAGGATGTAACATTTGTTGAAAGAGATCTGATTTATAACACTCGTAGTGGGTGTGTTGATACAAATCATAAAGATAAACTATAAAATTCTACTTCCAGTTATGAAAGTAGTAGACAATCATATCAGACGATTTTCAATTTTAGTATGCTAGGAAAAATGGAAACGGTTGAATTTTGAATAAAATACTTAAGTCAGATAATTTTTTATAGTTTTAACCAGCTCATTTGCCATTAAACAAAAAATAATATAACACTAAGATATTAAGTGATCAATAAATGTTTAATGTATCCTTAAGTCAAGAATAAATTACACAAAATTGGTAGGATTTGCTATTAAATTTCATTTGTATTTAATATTTTATCACTAATATACAAAAAATAATGTACACTTAAAAGTATACAACATACCACATAAGACGTGATTTTCAGCAGAGAAAAGATAAAATAAAGCATAACAATTTTCAGCCTCAAATCGTTTTATTATTCTAAACGCATTTTTATAATATACATATAAATTAATTAATTACTTAATTAATTAATGTAATTTTTGATAGCTTGATGAATTTTTGATATATATATAATTTTTGATTTCTTATAGCATCTAATTTTTTTGGAGTTGCAATTATACAAAAGAAGTTATTAATCAATTTTTTTAATAATTTGACAAACATACTTAAAAACAACAACTTAGGTACATCCCAATAACCCTAATTAGGTTGACTTTCGTGGCTTTTAAGATCACTCTTTGTGCAGGAATATTAATTTAAAGAGGTCTTAGTCCAGAATCGCAACAAATATCCAACCGAAGGTAGATATCGGATTTACGAACACACTGTATATATATATATTAAACAACATATCTTATTACATATATTTTATTAAACAAAATGCATGAAGTAACCAATATATTTAAAAAATTATTATATATAAATTCGAAATATGTTAACATGATTAGTTTATAAAATTTTGCATTCAGAAATATATTTAAGTGTATGTATTTTATTAAATAAAATTATAAAATAAGCAACACTAAAAAATATAATTTTTTTTTCACCTCTAACAATGTTATATGGAAGGTGAACTTCAAATTATATTGAACATTAATATAAAAAAATGCTATTTAAGCAATCTAAAAATTAAATTTAAAATCTGCAAGGAAGTCAAGGACACATTTTGCTAAATTATAGAGCCTAATGGATGTAACTTCAGATATAATACCTAAGCAATGACTATAACCAATAAAACCGGTATATAATAACTGAACAAGATTCTTCACACGCGTCACTTCGACAAGCTTTTTGATGAAAGAGATTAATATTTATTGCAGATTCGCATAATCACATGTTGCTCTAGGCATATTATAAACGCGATCGAAAGAAAAAATTATTCTAGATTACATAATGGTGCATTTTCCTCTTCGCAAAATTTAGATAAAATATTCAATATTCGCATAGAATGTGCTGTCCTTAAAACCAAGGTTATTGAGTATCGATAAGTTTTCTTAATATTTTTCGATAACTAGTGAATCGAGGAATGATTTTACATTCGGTTCCTGTACTACTACTACGAAATACAATTTCATTTCTTCACGTTAAATTATTAATTAAAAATAATTTTTTAATTTATTCTCTAATGTTTAAATTTTGAACAAAAATTAAAATGAAATTTACGAAATACAATTACTGATGCAAACTGATATCTGTTTAGTGTATGGAGAAATATCATCTGCTTACATAAAGAAGCTCTTGATTAAATTATTGTTTTTCTTTAGATCTTAGCAGCAGTCGTAAAATCAAATAATGTATGCATGATTTTATCAAGTAGTTTCATTTTGATCAACAGTTTCAGTCAAGAAAATATTTTAAATTTCCTTATCCTACCTGATGTCTACATTTCCTACTCATTATTCTAAATTTATTATTCATCGAACAGATTTTCGTTACAGTATATTATCATAGACTTAAGCCGAAATCTCCAAAGTAATGAAGAACCAAAATGAAAAGTTCATCATATTTAAATTTGCAAATTAAAAATTTTGTAGCAGCCAAATGTTAACGACTGGATTTTATAGAATTAGAAAAACATCAAAATCAGTTTGTTTTGCCAACTCTTATCTTAAAATAAAGTAGTTGTAATACTATACTCCTTACCACACATATCTAATATATATATATACAATCTCGAAAATAATTAAAAAAAAATAAGCGCAAAATTTTCATTATTAAATCCTGTATATTTTTTCTAACTTTAACAGTTTAATTTAAATCCGTCATCATGTCGTTAGGTACCGATTTATTTGGCTGTTATAAGATTTCGAATTTATAACATATATTTTTTTTATTTATGATTATTATCAGTTACTTTGCACTTTCCCCACGAAAAAACAACTATAAAAATATTTGTTTATGATAGATTTTGAAGAGTTAAATTTAACACAAAAGCTAAATGTTCTTATTAACTTATAAAACAACATTAGCTCATTTTTGGTTACTTGAACATAATCAGAGAAAAGCCAGTGAAATTCAAAATGAAATGACATAATCTGCATTTTTATTTCATGAAGATAAACTCAAATTTGTATTATTTTTACAAAAAAAAATTAATTTATGTATTACTTTTACAAAAATTTTACATAAAGATAAATAAGGAAAAACGTCATAGTAAATTTTTTTACGATATAAATCAAGAAAACACGCATCACACATGGTAATACAAACATTTTAGAAAATATTCGAAAAATACAAGAGTAAATCTTTTCCCAATAAATATTTTTTGACCAGTTGCATAGCTATTAATTCGCGCGCGACCATTTATCAGTCTTGAAATATTCTTTTCTTATTGTTAAAAAAATGTGTGCAATTATTCATAAAACATTCTAAACAGGACTTTATACAACAGTAAAATAACAGTTACGGAAATTTTGTGACAAACTAAAATATGGAACTTTCAAATAAAGTAGATGAGTCAAGATATCAAGTAGCATTTGTTAAAGGATGAAATTTAATAAAATTCCTCTGTAGTAAGCAAGCAGATAAAGAAACATTAAATATTTTATTAAACCTTGATTAGAATTTGAAAAGGTTCTACTTTTAGGGCTGAATCCATAGGCTTTGTTCTTGTACAGAAATATATATAATACCAATATCATTTCCCAACGCTTTTTCATTGATGTCGGAATTTCTTGGTAAACGGACAAGCTATTTAATGTAGTTATCGGAGCGATAATTAAATTATAAACGAAAGCCATTTCACATTAGTATTTTAAAAAAAGCTATGAGAATAGACTAATTAGACTACAAAGGTAGCTTAAAGAGGATTTTTGAACTCTAACAGAAAAAAAATAAATATAAATATTTAGTAAACCAAGAAATTTCACTAAACATTTTCTATTTTTAGGGTTAAATATGAATGCAAGTGTTAGCTCATGTTTGGAAGGCATTTTTCACTTGAAACATGCTACAAAACTGCTTAGAAAATGTGTATTAAAATTACAGAAAGAGCCGAGTATAAAAGCAGCTGGTGATGGGAGTTGGAGAAGAAAATTATAATGCAGGTCAATACTTTATCCAAGTCAATTTTGGGTGAAAAATGTACTTGTATAAAATATTGTGTGACCTGCTTTCATTCATTATTTTAATCAACTTAACTCAAAAAGAATTTTGTTATTATCAATCATTGATTCATTTAAGTGAGTTTTGAACAAAGGCAAAAGTTTCGTGAAAATAAGTATTGGCCAATTCATATGAAAGCAATTTATATAGCTGCAGTTTTCAACAGAAAGTGAACAAGCTTTTTCTAAGGAACTACTTTGAATGGATTATATTCGAATATGTAGATTGATGCTCTGATCTCTTAAGCATTTGCGTTCTAAGAACTACACAATTTCACTTTAGTACTTGTTGTACTAATGAAACTTTATCAATAGCTAAATATATTACATGGAATATAAATTTTGTGTTTTGAAATAAATTACTAAAATGAATCACATTTTTTGTCATCCTTATAATGATCTTTAATATATTGTAGCAAAACCGCAAATGAATGATGGCCTAGATTACGAAAATTATCACAAGTAAAAAATTCACTTCTCTCGACCAACATGGAAAAAATAATTAAGAATTTCATGTGGTTAGATAAAATTTTTTAACTCCTAGTTGCAAAAAATCACCCGACACTCCACGCAAACTATATCAAATTATTCTAAATTACTCTTCGAATGGCCTTTATGTTATGCAAAAGTAATTAAAGCGCGCATTATGCTTTTGATACAACTTCCTAGGCTATTAATTGAAATTTGATAAAAGAATTAAAATTGGTTGGCGTTCCATTTTTTTTTATTTTTGCACAAGGCCAAATTCGATTAGAACCAATATTTTGTATCTACGTCTTTAGGTGCGAATCGAACACATGAATTGAAGACTAGTAGCTTACCATTCAGTTGCCACTTTGGCAACTTATTAAAGGAAGCTTTTAAGGAATTATATTAAAGCTTTAAAATTCAATGTTATAAATTGATAGTGAATAACAAGACGGTCATAATTTGAAAATTTATAATCTCTCAATGCTATGAAAATAATTTCAGTTAACCCCATGGTGATTTTAAACTATTTCAAATTATACAAGCAAGAAGTTTGTTGAATGAAATTCGTAGTGCACAAAAAACTAGTCTATGGAAGGACAATTTAATTTTTTTTTTAAATATATAGTTACGATACAAAGATATACGATTAAAGCATGGAAAAAGAAAGGATTGTAAAAATTCCAAGTGGTAACTGTGAAAGAGACATCAATATTTCAATTGCAAAATTGTTTTCCATTTAGAATATTTCGATTACATCTTTCTAAAAGGAGAAATTATATTTTATAGATAAGTGGAAATATCAAATAAAATATAATGCTTGAAAAAGCTTAATGTTAAGAAACAATGCTAATCATTCGATTGTCATTTGTTCAGAATACACCATGCACTGCAAACCTTTCAAATTCTCACTCATTTGTCATAAATCTTTCATAAAACATTGACAAAAGTTGCATAAAGATGTTTAATTAAGTTTTTGCATTTTCTGATAAAACGGGCCAATTTATGTCCCTAAAATCTAAGTTTAGTTATTTTAAGAAACAATAAGCAGTGTTGTAGAAGATGAACCAGTTCAATACAATTTCAAAATAAGGGACACTTTTAAAGTAAAAGAATCTACAATAGTTTGAAGCAAAATTTCTCATTTGATCATTCAATTTGTGTGTGGGGGGGGGAGCAAGGTTAAACTTCATAAATCTTTGATTTAATATTTGGTTGATCTCATAAAATCAAATTCTGTACTCAATTTACTTAACTACAACTTTTGTTTACAGAACTATACATATTTGTTGCAACACATCATGAATAAACATATAGTACCTGTACATTGTGTGTTAATGAAATAAAAAAATGCAAGATTATTATGACACTTAACATTTAATTAATAGCAAATTAATTTATGTAATTATTAATTCATAGTAAGACATTGTCTTACTTTGATACTCTATAAATGTAAAGTCTTACTTTAAAAAAATATGTAACATGGCTTTTAACTTTCAAATAACAGTCTGGTGTAATTTTATGCCAAATCAATCCACAAGAGTTCATATTTTCTTTAACAAAATAAACAAAGCAAAAAATGGCAATTTGTTCATCTTTTATTTACATAAGTGTTTAATGATCAACATCCTACAATGGAATTTTGACATTCAATGTACCAAACATATAATGGAAATGAGGTTTTCCTGAAGTAACCCTCAACTTTCATTAATATTTATTAAGAAAAATTCAAAATAAGATAACTTTAGGATCTTTTACATATACATAAACTTTCACCTCCAAATGGCATGAAGCACATGTATACTTCTAAATCCACATAAAAGAAATTTTACATATTGTGACTAAGCTACAATTTTAGATGTTTATGTCTAGTATATATATATATTAACTATACCTTTGGTCAACTATTTATATTTCCAAGAACACAATTTAACATTCTGTACACAAATGTTTGTTGCTTTTTGAAATAGTTCACTTTATAATATATGATTAAATAATGATTTCACAAATACACAATTCAATTTAAAACATTTTTATACATAATAAAATTAAATACACTGCATACACTTAAAAACTCATTCTTTTTAGTAACATATATAAAATGACTATTCAAATAAAGAGTTACCAATTTCAACTGATAACTGCAAACTTAAAAATAAAGATTTCACATGCCTTCTCACAAACATACTTCCATATAACAGAAGATTAAAAATTGGAATGTTTTAGAAAACAATATACAAATTTATTTTCGCATTCAAATTCATTATAGATAACTTCTGTAAAAAGTTAAAAACAAAACTTCATAAAATGTATGAACAGCAAGGAATAAATTCAATTTGACAAGTACACTTGGGAAGAAAAATATATTAAATGTACAAATAACAATCTTTATGAAATTTAATGAAAACTGTAACAATGGCAATGATAGCCATAATGAGAAAAGGAATATTTGAAACAGAGTAAATATTTCATTTTTTTTTATTGGTGAATCATTTAAACAGTGCTTATTATATAACATTCATAACACACTACAACCATAAGTCATTAATCTAGCAATTTACATACACATTTATATATTGCCAGATTCAGCAGGGATCTGATAAAACAATTCAACGTTTACAATTAATAACAATCACTTTATATTCAAGCAATACAATCCATGTGGCATTAACGTAATATTAGAACAAAACAATGAGCACAGAAATACATTTCTCCTAGATAAGGCAATTTGATTGTTAAATAGGTAATCTTTGGTGTGCTAACAATAAAACCTCAACAAATTTTTTATTAAAATCAATATTTGTTAATGTCCTTAAAAGACAATTAAATATTACAGATTACAAATGGTGAAAGAAGTCAAAATGATATGTTGATTTACAATCAATTAAATTCCACTTCAGAAAAAAATATTTCCATTTTGTTATTATTTTACATGCATATAACTTAAATACTCACTTTAAATTAGAATATACAAATATTTTTCATTTTTACCACATTAAAACATCACATACATCAGACTGGGGCAGAACAGAAATTGAGGTTATTTATCCCCCAGGATACAGAAAAATCAAATATGATAGACTATGACATTCACAAAGACTAAGCAAAGATGCCAACGTCAAAAGAAACTCATTTTGCTTTAACTAAAAAATAACAGAAAATAAAAATAACAAAAATTGAACACTTTCTTTTTAACACTATATAATTAACTAGTTGGAAAGAAAAAGTATTTGTTATCTCTCTCTCATTAAACTGATTAAGTCAAAAATTAATTTATAGTTCAAACAGTTTCTGGCAACATGAGGTATGGCATCTTTGCAACAATTTAAAATAATGACAGAAACCAGGTATATATGTTCTCAGCTGAAATTCCATGTGCAGTCAATATAAATAACCACTGTTTGGCTAAAGAATCTGCCCATGTATTCTTTAGATTCCAATTAAAGCTTAGTGGTGAGTATTAGAGCAACAATAAGCCCATACAAGCCTAGTACTTCAGCGAAAATGAGGATAAGAATCATTCCAACGAAGAGTCTAGGTTGTTGTGCTGTTCCTCTCACACCAGCATCCCCAACAATGCCAATTGCAAATCCAGCAGCCAAACCACTCAACCCAACAGATAAGCCTGCTCCAAAGTGAAGAAATCCACTGTAAGGAAATAGAAAGTGTAAAAAAATTACAAAACCACATGAAAAAATTGATATTTTTTTTTTTTTATCTATATATGAGAAATTCTATTAACTCTTGCAATGATAAATTAAAATTTTCAGATTTATATTATTCCTAGAATATATTTCCCAAATGTTATAAGTCTTCCAATATTAAGAACAAAAAATTAGTGATAAGTGATTTGTTGATAATTTTTACTTTGCTTCTTTTAAAAGATAATGAAAACTAATGAATCAATTTGGTCAATGTTCATTTTAAAGGTAAAATGTAGGTATTCTACCTATTAAATAACAAAAAAGAAATCAGAAAAAAATAGAAGCGTAAGTTCTATTGTGAAGAAAAATTAGAAAATGAGCATATTAATTATTAATAAAACATTAATGTTATTTTCTTATTTTTCATTTTAACTTGTTTTTACTTCAAAACAAATCTTTCTTAAGAACTCTTATTTAATATTATGGGAAAATAAAAATTTATTTCAAAATGCTAAATCATTAGAAATCTGCTCTATCATTGGAAATACATTTAAAATACTTACTTATATAACTTGTAACCATCTGATGGTGCTTTTATATTATTTGCTATTAATACTGCAACTACAAGTCCATAAATAGCAATAATACCAGCCATAACTACTGGAATAATAGATTTCATGATTAATTCTGGTCTCATGATAGACATAGCTGCAATACCAGTACCAGATTTGGCAGTTCCATAAGCAGCACCAAGAGCTGGAAAATAAATAGTCAAAAACTGGAATATGACAGTTCAAAATGAAATTACTAAGCCATTAAAAGCTGTTTTTATTAACAGTAAAAAGGTTAAAATAATACAAACAAAATGGTAAATTTACTCATGAATATGAGGCTATAATAGTCTCAATTTAAAAATTCTGACAGTAAAATTTGAGAACTACTTAGATATTTTTCTTTAAATAAGTGAATATATTTCACAAATGTTTCATTTTGTACAATTTATTTTTCACTTCTAAAAGCAAAAATGCATATTTGAAATAATTTTAAATATTTTAACAGACAGTTATCCGATTTGTAAAATTTCACAAAATAGTTCCTTACACCTTTCACATTCCAGATTCTAAAATAAAAGTCAAAAAGTTCATTTTTTGTAGAATTAAATTAATGAAAAAATTGGCATTTGCAAAACAGATTAAACGAATTCAATAAAAAAATGCTACCAGAACTGTGTTTAGTAAAATATAGTTTAATCATGTAACTTTTCAGCTTGATTTCTCAAAAAAAGGAACCAAAAGGAAAGAAGTTTTATAAATTCAAATGGTCAACAGAATTTAAGTCTTATTTGAGCCTAAGTAATATCGCATTGAAAAAATTTGACATTAATAACAAATTAATATAAATATATGCATATATTATCAGTAAAAATAGTACAAGTTATTCAAAACTGTCAATTAACAATTTTGGTATACTTCTTGTTGTTGTCGTGCGCCAGCCAGGCTGACAATTTGGGGTGCACTGCTCCACTTTTCCAACTGAACCATATTTGGTGTGGAGTCCGACTTCCTCAGTACACACATGCCATAGGTACCCGTTTATAGGGTAGGCAACACACACACACACAAAGAAAGGACAAAGACAAGAAAGAGAGAGAGAGAAAGTACATCCATGCCCGAGCCAGGATTCGAACCCAGGTCCCAACCATCTGTAGTCAGGTAGGCTAACCACTAGACAGATTGGACGGCTTTTGTATACTTATCATAATATAACATAATTTGAATAATAACTGAATATTGAAGAGTTACTATTCAAATTTAATGTTCTAAAGATAAATATTTATTTTTAGAAAGAGTTAGTATCAAACTCCAATACATAGGATTTTGATGGGATTATTCCTCAAACAAAAACCTATCATTACTTATAATTTCAAATATTTTGTACTGACTTAAAATCTAGATTATTAATGCATACTGAAAAATTACTAAAATGACCTTCATAAAAATGTTTAATTTTTAATTTAAAAATCTTGCTCTATTTTATACTAAAACAAAAGTTGTAATTATAAAAATACATTTAAAAAAAATCAAATTTCTATTAACACTTATCAGAACCCGTTAAAACATTCTAATCATTTTTATTTAAATAAATTCAATATTATATTGATTAGATTTGAATGATAATTTAAAACAAATTTTTTCTTGTTTAGCTCTATTTGTAATATTCAATAAAATATTCAAAGATTTTGGTGCAAGCATTCTCTTGACATTTGAAAACAATCTTGGAATTACAAGTTTTAAAGTCATAGCTTTAGTTCCTTTCCTTTAGAGAATTTCAAAAGATTTTTAACAATTCTTGTAGGAACAAAAATATAAGATTACTAACAACTTTGACTAATACTGTACCAATGAATAATTATGGTCAATTTTGCATACTAGAAATAACAAAACCTAGACTACTTAAATATATAGTGCAAGCTTTATATTATATATAGAGGAATTTATATTAATTTTGAATGTTACCAAGAGTAAAATTATATATAAAATTCTTAATAAAAATAAGAATCTTTCAATAATGAGTACTTGATTTTATAAATGTTAAATAGATTTTGAAAACACTGATGTATTGTTACTTCCTTCATTGAAGTTTAGTTATAAGGTTCTTTATGATATTAAAACCTAACTGAAAAGGTTTTTTCAGACCAAGTTAATGGAAATTGATTTACAGAATTTAAATAAAACTCTTTGCCAATTTTAAGCATTGTTGGTCAAACCTTAATGCAGAAGAGCAATATTTCAACTCCTGATTCTAAAATCCAGATTAAAAGCAATACTTATAAATTGATCAAAAATAGATACTAGTAAATTTTGATAGCAATTGCGATGTGTTTGCCAATTTAACTTCAATCATCATCATTGATATTCATTACAGAAAGACAAAGAAAAAATGAACGATTGGGAGTTATAGAAATTTCAATGAAATTGAAAATCGGATTAGTTCAGGTAAGATTAGAGGAAAAAAACTGTTTAATGTGTAAGATTTCAGCATACTTAAATATGTAATCATAATTTCTGTTAAAGTTCTCATTGAAATCAGACAATTCCTATTAAAAAAATTATTTGAAAAAATTTATTTATACTAAAAGAAAAAATCTTGTGTGCCAACACAAAACATTACAAGTATTGATTTTATATAAATTTTGAATATACTGTTAAAGAAAATAATTTTTTTAAGTATTAATTTTAAGAGAATTCCATGGTAGATTAACAAAGAATCAGAATACAACACTAATATAAACATTCTTTATACAAGTGATTGATCTCAGGAATTTGACCAAAAGTTATAAAACAAGAATCTAAATAGTTTCAAGTATGTATTGCTTTATCCTAAAACATGTATCAAAATCAAAAATAAAGAAAACAATTTTCTTTTTATGTACAAAGAATTGTTATTTTAATACTGAAAAAGTTATAACAATTTGGTACAACTCTAGTTTCTTAAATGTGTATGAACTGTTTTACACTTGAATAATTCAGATCATAACATTTGATTCTGACATGCTTAATCTAGAATTTACTTCATAATTTTCTTGTATGTTATAAAAATTTATGTTTTAATGCTAAGTATTTAAAGTTGAAAAGATTTCAGAAATTTTCAAACCAATATTGATTTTTAAAATTAGAGTGGCATTTTTAATCTTTTATTTTAGTTTCTACAGTTTTTTTAAAATATATATGTAAAAAAATTAATATTAACAAAATACTTTACAGCTCAACATAAGAATTTCAAACATTGTACGATTTTTCTATTATACGTATTATACGATTTTTCTATTAACAAATATTCATAGTTTTGTTAAGTCATAAAGGATATAGAAATTTTTTTATGCATTACAAAGAACTTATATAATTATATAAGTTCTATTAAGTAAAACATTAATAGAACTCATATAATTCCCATTATTTCTACAATTCTTAAAACCATAAAAATTACTTTCAGAATTTTTTTAATTGTATGCAAATTTGAAGACTTTACCAAAAATGAGATTTCAGTTTTATTGTTCTACTGTCACATTATGTATGAAAGAATTAATTCAACTTTGACCGACAATTTACAAACCAATTTTAAATATACATGCCCTAAATGGGAATACAAAAGGAATATAAATCCTTATGTTAATAGTTAAAACAATTTAATATTTTTGTATAAATCTATACAAAAATGTATAGGTTATACAATTTAAACAGTATAAATCAATTAAGCAATGGGATCAAAGAAAGCATTTTTTAAATTTGAAGCATTGATCAAAATAAAATTTAATTTAAAGGACTAAACTGGGGCCTACAGATCAAAGTGAACTCGGAACCACAACAAACAGCCAAGCCAGGTAGGATTTAAAAGTTAAACTAAAAAAAAAAAGAGAAACACTACCATTTAGCTGCTAACTAGGCACAATTTAAAAGAAATTCTAAAATACTATAAACATTGATAAATACAATGAATTGATACCACAAGCTGCTAAACTGAAGACCAATCAAGCAGATTAAATTTTGATTTCAGCATATAAATAAGCAAGAATATTGTTACCCATTAGGAGACAAAAATTTTAATATGTATGTATCAATTTCAAAATTATGCATATTATACACACATGTCAATTTAAAACTAGGACCAAGCTCATAACAGAAGTATTCACTAACAATGGTCACAACCAAAGAAAACCACAAAAAACTGTGTGTGTGATGACACCACAATCAATAAAATCACACATTCAAGAGTGAATGGCCACATTTCTAGTACACATTAATAACGTCCATCAATTTTCACCTCTTGTAGTTTCAAAGAGTTAAAATGCACCATAAATGGCCAGACATTCAACATATATCATACCAGATTACATTTAAACAATTACCAATGTTTCAGCATCTGGATTTTTCATTTTTGCCTTATGTACATCCAATGGTGAAATTTTGAATTTACAAAATATTTTGATAATTGACAACACTTATATGGAAAAACGACATTTCTCCTATACTCAGAGCTTCCAAATGATATAAAATATCACTGTTACAATAAAATTTCTTAAATCTAACTCTATATGTATTACCTTTCCATAATTAAGTAGGATTCAATTTCATTGTTTATTAGAAATCCATGATTCAATCTTCACTCTTTGATAAAAAATTATATATACTAACAATTATTGGAAGAAAATTCTATATAGGCAAGAAAGAATTTCAGGCAGTAAAATTAAAATTTAACAAATATTCATAGTTTTGTTAAGTCATAAAGGATATAGAAATTTTTTTATGCATTACAAATTTAAATAATACTTGCTACAACAACTTAACTTTTCACTTAAGAAATAAAGAGTTCTTAACTATACAGTTATATTTTAATAATTTTTAACTTTGATAGAATGTTTATATTGCTCTTAAAATATCTTATTTCGGAATGTTAGCAATCTCTACAGATGAAATATATGAATAGAACTGAATATAAATGTTGAAAAAAAATACCAATGAAAACAAATCCTAATAAAATGTCAATAGTAAGATATATGAAATTAAATAAAATTTTTTTGAATATTCACAACTGTACTATATTTAACAAAAATTTGTCACAAAGTACTATTTTTATAATAACTAATTAAACATTGATATACATCACCTGATTTTAGATCATCTTATTAAAGTCATAACTGCTAGTTCATGAGCATCTTGATATTATAATTGAGTTTTAAATATGAGAAATAGCTATTTTTTAAAAGACATCCTCAAGCTTTCTTAGTCTCATGATATTATTTAAAAATAAAGGAAGGTGGAATTAACACAGTAATTTATAAAAAAAAATTTATTCAATTACTAAGACAATTTTAAAAAGCAGCCCAAAATATTTTGCACATTTTTCAAACTAGAGTGAAAGAATAAAATGTAATTATAACCAGAGCTGACAGGATAGAACAGTTTCCATTTATTATATCCTAGATAATCACATATACTTTGAACTTAGTGAAACGTACTGAGATTAATATAAAATAAGTTTATTTTCATTACTTATAACTAAAAAAGGAAATGAGAGAGAGAAAAGTTTATAAAAGGATAATTAAATATCTAGAATATAATATAAATGGTAATGATTCTTTGTATAAAATATTTTCACAAGTCCACATAATTAAAATAGAAAAATAGCTTTCTTATTTTATTTTTTAAATAATTTATCTAGTCATTTTTTCCTATCTTCCAAACTTTTATTTTCAGAAATCCAACATGATTTCTCAATGAATAAGAAGAAGTAACCGGATGCTTTCTTAAAAATAAGGTTAATTGTAAAAATAGGATAATTTTTGTAAGAGTTAAGTTTTAAATGACAATTAGCTAAAATGAAATAGATAAAATAAATGTTTTTAGGTCCAGAAAACTAAGTATTTTTAAATTTTAAATAAATTTTTGAAATGGTTTAAAAAATAAAGTCACAAATAAGATTAAAATGTCGTTTTACATATTGAGTTGACATACATCAATTAAACTATCTTGTGCAAGACTTGGAATACACATTTTAGATTTAATAATTGATAAGGCTAGTAAAATGAAAAAAAAAATTCTGAATCAAATCAGAAAAACTCAAACCTCAAGACATGTAGTTTTCAAACTAGCAGGATATTTCTAATTCTAGATTTAGATGTGTTTTGCTTAGACGAATTAAATTATTGATTACAAAAAGTTCAATATTTGAAAATTAAGTCATTTATAATGGAAAGTTAAGTCGCTCATAAATGAAATTTCAAATTAATCATTTATAAAAGACTAACAAATAGTAATGTATAATTAAAGAAACAGAACTGAATCACAGCTTTCAGAAACCTTATAAATTTATAAAATACCAAGATTGGATGTAAGAATCCGTTGTAAATTTTTCTGTTCATATATATATATTCTGTTCATTAAATGTAATGCACAGAGCTTTCATAATATAGTTAGTAAGCTTCTGATCAGATTTTCACAAGTCTGCATCTCTAATGTTAATAATTTCATTTACAGGGGAATCTAAAAGAGCCAAGTTTGTTAATAAGAGCAACTGAAGGAAAAAGATTTATGTAACTTTAAAGCTAACAAAGAACATAATTTTCTATTTTTATAGCCCAAATTAAGAAATAACATTTTTATTAGTTCATAAATTTAAGATGTTGCAATTTCCTAAGATTTTTAAGTAAAATTTATTATAATTATTTCAGTAGCTTTCTTACTTTAATGATTTGTAAAACTAATATACAAAAAATTTATAAATGATATAGAACAAATAATTATTATGTACTAATCTGGTTTATTTTATATTTACTTAAAAGATATTTAGAAATGAGATTAGATGCTAAATCACTACGAGAGAGGGATCTAGGGTTTTGTAGGGATAAGCAATTTGACTTTTTTTTTTTAAATCCTAAAACTAACTATAGTGAAAAGGTTAATAAATGTTAACCTTTACTAAGCAACTAAATGAAACTAATAAACATGAGTAATGATAATTTAATAAAAGGTATCTCATAATTAAAGGCAATCCAATCATTATTTCTATATTTAAAAATTACAAAAAGATCACACTAATACTCGAATTTTAACTTTAAAAAAATAAAAATAAACTAAAGGAGACAAGCAGTTAAATGAAATAAATCATATCTTTATATTTTGTCACTACAAAATCATATTTGGCGAATTATTGAGAAATAATTAAATCACATCAAGTCTTAATATATTGATGAAAGCTATAATAAAAATAACACTATTAATTTATTTAGTTTTTCCACAACAGAGCACTCCGTTATTAAAATACAGAGCTCCATTGTGGAATTTACGTTTGATTATGTTTAAGGGAATGTCTTAGAATTACAAGTGACAGATTAATAGGAGTGATTGTAAATAGAATAATCAAGAACCTTATTAAATGAAAACAAATATTTAAGAATTTATTTGCAGTAAATTTAAATTTTCATTTAGTTATTTTACGAACACATTAATCAATTGGATCCCTACGAGTTGATTTAACACAGAAAAATGGCAATCTTTTTATGATTATATATTTAAATGAATAAATAAATTATTAATTATACTGGACTGGGAAATATAAAATAGGGAATAAAATTATTCAAGAAAATATTGAGCATAATAATTCCTAAATTAAAAAATATATATATATATGTATATATACACATACGAAATAACAGCTATTGAGAAACTGGTTTCATTAGTTGCGGTTTTGTTTCGTCTGCTACAGAATTAAATGTAAACTAATTAAATCTAAACTATAAACTAGCTAATGTTGAAATTATTTGAAAACTAAATATCATTAGTTGTCGAAAAGCCGATGAAAAACATTTGATTTAATAATCTCAATGCGGTAAAAAAAAAAAAAAAAAAAAAAAAAAAAAAAAAAACTTTCAAAAATTCAAAGAAATTCTCCTACAATAACATATTTTATCTTTTCTTTACTAACAAAAGAGGTATAATAATGAGGATGATGCGTTAGAAGATTAAGCTCATAGTTGTATTTAAAAAATACAACTCGAAAAAAAATTTTAGAATTTTAAAATTTATAAAAATTAAGATATTTGAACTCTTACCGCTGAAAATCATAGCAGCCGAACTTCCCATAACACCGAAAAAAGGTCCGTAAATTGGTGAGTCTTCAGACATTTTAAATAAAATTTGTAAGAGGTATCCAATTAAGGGTGATGAATGGGTGAATTGAAAAAGGTACCAACTTTCCAACAGGTTAATCACAAGTGAGCACTAAGAATTTACGGTCAAAATGGCTGGCAAATGTACAACCGCTGTATGAAAGATATAACATATGGAGGGAGATGCTTTACGAATCCTGGTGGTGAAATCCTGCAACACTTCTTGTTGTGAAAGCTATCTCTCTAGAGCCTAATGTACTTTTAAATGAAAAATTAAGAACTATATATTACTAAGCTTAAATTTAAAAGATGGAAATTCTAATGAATAAATTTTTATATTCTTATAAATATTCTATTATTTTTTAGGCATAATTATTAGTTAAAAAGAAATCACGGGATTTTTCATTGTAATATTTTCTATAGAATCATTGCTAAATTTGATATTTGATTGTATTTTCTCCTACATTCATTAATTTTTTTAAGAATGAAATGTATTGATTAAATATTCTATTTAAGTGAAACTTCAATAGAGTTATGAAAATTAAGGTAAAATATCAGAAAGCAATTTGATACTGAAATATATTTTTAAAATTTCTTTATGACTTACAACATAACATCATATTAAGAGATGGTTTCATCAAATTCTAATTATACTGATTATTATGTAATTAAAGCAAATTTAACTACTTTCAATTATTAAATAGCTCTTAATCGATCGTTAGAGCAGAAAAGGTTTTGTTAATGTCATTTAACTAATTATTAAATGCCCTATTCTTTGATGAACAACTTCACTGACTGTTAACGCTTACAAAAAATAATGAAAACAATTCTTCAGCGCAATTCTTCAAATTATATTTGGTATAGCACTTAAATTTCTATCTTGTAAATTTGAGATTGAATCTTGATAAAAAGAAGAAAGGCATTAATATTGATTAGCACTATAACTGGTATTTTTAGGAGCTTCTCTGTCCTAGACCATTATTAATAGTTAGCTATACACCTCTAGTAAGATCCCACACAACACAAATACGTCAATTGGGTGTTATTTATATGATCCACCATGGTCCAATAGACATAAACTAGACGTCTATAAATTATCCATTAGATCATCCACTGACTAACCCGAAGAAATTCATTAGACATCCAGTGGATGTCCTCAGATAACCACTAGTGAATGTGGGTTGAATATGACGTCACATCGCATCAGTAGTGACGTCATGAATCTGACATGACAGAATGCGCATGAGCTTCCAATCCTATACAATTATTTTTATATTCACTAATCTTTTTTATTATATAATTATTTTCTTATGATTAAAAATAATTTATCATGAAAATATTAGTTTTCAATTTAAAAATGTCTACATTATAAAAAATATATTATTATGATATAAAAATTTCAAACAATTTCAGATTATGTATAAAGCCCCTATTACGTTAGAGTTGCTGATATTTCATTTTGAGCAACTCCCATAGACTTAACATTACGTGACGTCACAGCTCGATTTTCGGCAACTCGAGCTCATCGTCCAATGAATGTTCGAGATTTCTATTAGGTTTGCTATAAGTAAATAGCTGTTTTACTAGATTTATTAACAGATCGCTTTTCTGGCTAACATTTTTAAGGTTGCCATATTTTACTCTGTAGGTGTCCAGATTTCATGATGAATTCTTATTTGGGAATTTAATTTGCAGCCATAATTTGCTTACATTACGCCATCTTGCTATTGTTTCACTCAATTTTGGCGTTTGAAACTTCACGTTTTGAATGATAAGAGCTAATCTTTGTCGACGTGAAAAGGAAAAATATCTGATTAAAAAATTTCTTAAAACTTTTGTGTTAATTTCCTAAATAAATAATATCATCAAGACCTTAAATAAATAATATTATGAAGATTCCTTAAATAAATAATATTATCAAGACCTAAAACAAAACTGGCATTTTGAATTAATATTTATTTATAGTTTTAATAAAATTAAGAGATCACTCAAACAACACAGGTGAAAATTCTTATCACGTGTAAACACATCTTTATAACGATGATATTTTAACTTTAATTCGGACGCTATTTCATCATACGTTCTTTGTTTTAGTTTAGTAAATTTATATTGGGAATCTGAATTATCCCATATATGAGGCTTTACTCTTATCATTTCAATAAAATCAATTTCCATTTCTTTTGTCCATTCAACACAGATATTTGCCATTTTTCAAGTATATATATTTATCACATGCACTCATTAACAATAATGAAAACATGTTATTTCTTGGCATCTTATTGTTTCCGCTTGGCGAAAGTAAAAGACAACACCAGTTCCGTTGATCATATACGAATTGCTCGAGTTGCTGCTGCATGCACAAAAAAATTGCTCATTTTTGGCAATTAATAACGCCAATAACTTTCATTTGGCATAAAATTTGGCGAAAATTTGGCAATGATCAAATTTCAAATGCCAGCTGTGAAAAAAATCTAAAATATCATTGGATGACGTGTCCGAGTTGCCCAAAATCGAGCTGTGACGTCACGTAATGTTAAGTCTATGGGAGTTGCTCAAAATGAAATATCGGCAATTCTAATGTAATAGGGGCTTAATACACAGTATTAATTGTTTAAAATATATTGTTCTTTAAATATTTGGAATTAACATAGCCATAACTTTCATCAAACTATAAAATAAAATAATTTACAAGAAAATAGCATGAGTGTATATTGAATAAATATATTCTTTTTGAGTGAAACTAAATTTAAGAACATAAGTTCTAAGAAATAAATGGTAAAATTTTATACATTAACTTATCAATTTTCCAAATTTTCTATTCATTCACTTTTATTTCATAGCTATTTTAAAAAATATATTGTTTTTATAAGTTACAATTAAAAAAGTTTATCAAACCATTTAATATTTTAAAATGATAAAGAAATGGTACATTTCAAAGGCAGAAATGTATTTGAGCTGAAGTTTGCTAAATAATACAAAATATGATTAATAGAATATGTAGACATAATAATGAAAAGAAAATGAAATGAGAAAACACAGAAAGAAATTTTGTAAAATAAGTAAAATCACATTACAAGTTTTACTGCACAAAGATTAAATTATGAGAAAAAAATCAAAATTTGCAAAACAAATTAAAATTAAATTAAAAGTTTAACAAGTAACCAATTTAGAAGATAAATATTTAAAATTCAAATTTTTAGGGTATGAAATTAATGTGTTTAAAAAAATTAATTTTTATGGTGTTATAACTTAACGAAGCATTTAACTATAGTAATATAATATGTATTTTAAATTGAATTCAAAATATCATATGAATATAACATTTTATTTTACAATTTTTTAATTTCATTCAAAATTCTAATTTATGCAGGGCAAGAACAAATTTCAGTTTAAACATAAAAGATATATAACGTAACATTTTAATTCTAATGTACTTTCTTACTAAGAATACAAACCTGAAATTAATGCAATGAAAACTGAAGTAAAAATTACATTAAATATTTATAAATGGTGTACTGAAGTACAAATAAAAAAATCACTTATGATTGGTTTCAATTTAAATGTAAGTTTAACGGTATTACAATTAAAACTGTATACATCATAAAATAATTTAAGTTTCAGCAGCATAAAGTGATACATTACAAAGTATCTCATAAATAATGAATTATCTATAAAATAATCTACTAAAATTATGAAATCTACAATACTTAAAAACTTTGCAAATTTAATATTGAAGTTGGAACACTTTTCATTGCATTCTTGATTGATTATTTAGAATGGATAAAATGATATGGAAATAAAAAAAAAAGACACTAATTTTCAAAATTTGTAAAAATAGATACTAATTTTTTTAAAAATTGCACTATGGAAATATAGAAGAAAAAGGGGGTTCAATGCTATAAATATTTTTCCCTACACCTAACGGTAATATAAATGACAATTTTGAAAAAGGAAAATTGTGTTACTTGTTTTCTAGAATCGAAAAGTATCCAAGAATAAAATGTTACATGTTTTAAATGAATTACATTGAGATAAACTTTAGAATTAAACTCAGTCTTAATTGTTTTCAATTAATTACAAACACTATAATTAGAATTTAAAAATGACATATAGTTATTATTTTATAT
>JAPDSC010042342.1:52006-87861 GCA_026290005.1 Latrodectus geometricus
ATATATATATAAGCTTTTCAGAGTCCAATATCCCAATATAAGTTTCCTTTCATTTTATGCAACCATTTTAATTCAGCCCTGAGCAAAAAGTCGACGAACAAATACAATAAGGAAAGATTTATTTCATGTAAAACAAAATAAATTTTTAAATTTCCTTTTGTAAAATATTTATTAACTTATATATTTCAGAACCCTAAATTTTCATGTTTTACATATATATTAAAAAAACAAGTCACATTTTCTTGCCAAATTGAGTTGTGTACACTTAAGTTACACTTCTTGAGCTTGTCAGATATGTGGCACCTCTGCATTGTTGCATTTTGTACCATAAAGTTACACAGTATCTATAAGAAATATTAATTCCAGATAATAATAATTAACAAATATTAATTTCTTCCATCCTTAAAAATATTTTAAGATAAAACTGTTAAATAAATCGAAATTTTTCTAATAAAGACATAAATAATGATAAGATAATATGTACCAACAATAATTAGTAATAAAATATCTTTCACTTGTAATTTACTGTTGAACTATCAAGAAAATATTTAGAATTCTTTCACAACATTTATTTATTAGTTTACAAAACTTGATAACTTTTAGTTTTGGTTTTTAGCCTACTTATCTAATAAAACTCATAGTTCTAATCTTCAAAAAAAATTGATCTTGAAGACGTTTCCTTGATCCACAAAAATTCTATATAGAATGTCAAAACATTCAATCCCACTCAAAAAGTTACAAATCAACAGATATTTTCACATCAAAATCTTTCTTTGACATTTTCTGCTAGGAGTTAATTATGTAATCTCTATTATAATCAAATAAAGGAATACTTACATAAAATTTAAAGAAAGATATTTGAAAACAAAAATTACGAATACAAAGTTATCGTTGAATTATTCGAAGTCTGTAGAATACTTTTCTTCACTTCAAATGTATTAGTAATTATAACGCAAAAAATTCAAAATATATCGTAATTATAAATCACACCTATAGGATTTTTTACGAATAATATATATCATATTATTTTACTTAATAAATTTAGATTACTTGTTCACTCATATTCTATCCACAGTAACTGTTTGCTAAATTACTAATTTTTGCAAGTTACCAAGTTACGATAAATATCCAGATTACATCCACAACGAACGTCAATTTTTAACTCATGCATATCCATGAATTAACGTTCATAAGTTGTCGTCTAATGGATGTCTGTTAGACATCAATAGTGGTCGACCAGCAAACATTCACTGAATATCCTTTTATGGACTTCCAATAAAAGTCTATTTATCATCCATGACGTCTACTGGATATGATGTACCTTATATACATGTATATATGTATGTATACATATATTATATTTATACCTGTGTGCGTGTGTGTATGTGTGTGAATGTCCGTATCTTATAAATGTTTCTTTTTAATTTTTAATGATAAATCAAAAATATTTTTCACACATTTTCTATGCATATAGAAAATGTGCTGATTATTTTCGTTTGTTGTTATTACACTTTTGTTAGCGTTTTTTCAAGTTATCTACTCTGTCTATAAAAGTTAAGGAACAACAAGTTTTTTTGAAGCTCACCACAAAAAAGTTATAAACAATGAAATTTATAGTTTATATGAATGATAAAAATGAACTTATATAAATTCATGGATAAACATTAACTACCCCCTTTTTGATAGAAAAGAAGATATATTGGAGTGAGAAACAAATATGCGAACATCAGAGTTTTGTAATTGCACATGTAACTCTTGTTAACTTCTAACTTTTGTTAGCAGATTCATTGACAATAGTCTGTGAGATCCCATAATATTGGAGAGCAGTCTTTTGCACGATTCGTTAAGACGGCAGGAGGTCGGATAGATGAAAATAAGGATGTCACAGGCTGATGCTGCGGGGTATCTTAACGTGTCTCTCAATGTGGTCCATATCTCTGAAATCAATATCAAACCGAAGCTTCTTTGTTCAGAAGACATATTCCAGGATGACCACGAGATAAAACACCTGCACAAGACAATTTCATAGCTCTTTCAATCAATAAAAGAAGGAGCATTTCTATGCCGGAACTTGTTGCAGACTACTCTGTTGCATCAGAGAGAAAAATATCAGCTAGTACGGTGTGAACGCGTCTTCACCATACATAAATCTATGCAAAGCGAACAGTTGTGTATATGTCTCATACTGGACGACAGAGGAGGGCTTGCTTATCCTGGGGAAAAGAACACGTTTCCTGGACCAGATAGCGATGAGCTTCTGTACTTTTTATAGACGACTGCAGATTTACACGGGGAGCGATTCAAGATGTGTGCTGATCTGGAAGGTAAAAAGTATCAGATACCATCAATCCAACACTGAGGGAACCAACACGTGTTCCAGGTGACTGGTGTGAAACATCGGGATGAAAGTTTTGATCCATATGTCCGCCTATATTACTATACAATTTGCAATGATTTCCTTCTGATGAATGATGACGCACGATTACATTGACTGTAGGTATTGAGGAATATCTTGAGACTCTTGATTTGTAGGGAAGGAAATAGCCAGCTTAATCTCCAGACTTGAATCCCATTGAGGTTATGTGGTTTGTCTATACCTGTCTATCAAGATATCTTGATGTTGTTACTTTAACTCTTCCAAGGATAATATAGAAGAACTGAACTCCAAGACTATAGAAGAACTAAAAAACAGCTTACTCCGTGTCAGGTCTTCGCTTCCCATTTCGGTAAACGAGAACTTAATTGACAGGATTCCAATACAGCCAATGCATTCAAGTTACAGGTATTAAAATAGCTTTTTGTTTATATCGAGATAGCGTTTTTGTTGTAAATCATTTATGCGGTTTTCTCATGTTAACTTCTGTGTTTCAATCAATACAAACATATTTTATTCACATGTCATCCCAATTCTGTTTTTCTACATTCATTCATTAGCAAATTTAATGCAAAAAAACCGGTTGCTTCGTAACTTTTGGAGGCTTGTGTATAAGTAAAATCCTTGTTATTTTACACGATAAAATTTAAGATTGCTTCAAGGACAGAAATTAAACTTATCACGATATCCGTCTCTGACTAATTTAAAAATTATGCTTCGTTTCAAAATTTTAATTACAGTGTTTGTAATTAATTTAGAACATAATTTACACTGGTTTGACTCCCTGTAATGTTGTTTTCATTGAGAAGTAATAAATTTAAGCAATGTAACTTTCTACTCCGGAATTCTTATCACTTCAATAAAAAAAGCGTACTTTTCTTCTTTTTAAATTGTCCTCTATGCCCTACCATTCGCAGTAAGGAAAAGATATTTAAGACAGAGGATCATTCTTTCTATCTCAATTCTCTTATTTTTTTTAAAAAAAATAATGCTATTTGCTGTTTTTTTGATGAAAAAGTATTGTTTCTTCTGGAAAGGCGTTGTTGCTTTTACATGTATGTCACGAGTCGGAAATACATTAGAACGTGGATAAAAGGAATGCCAACTTGAATATTGAACAATTTCATATCTGAAAAAAAAGAACATTCAAACATTATATACCTTAATTGATTTGTTTCTAGTTCATATAAGCAGGAGACTTCGTTTTATGATGCAAAACATCGTTAATTATTCACAGCTCTTATTTTGCAATGCCTGCACTTTTAAATATTAAGCAGCGGAGCTTCCTGTTTCTACATTTAATCTAAAATTTCAGTCAAAAGGGAATTTTTTTTATATTCTCTCAGTTTTTATTTACACTACTGACCATTAAAATTGCCACACCAGGAAGAAATGCCGACAGCAAAATGATATTATCTGGACAAATATATTATACTAGAAATAACAAGTGATTAAATTTTCAAAAAATTTGGCTAGATAGATCCTGAGAAATCAGTACCCAGAACAACCACCTCTGGCAGTAATAACAGCAGCCAGGGCATTGAGTCAAACAGAGATTGGATTGTATGTACAGGTACAGATGTTCATGCAACTTCAACACGATGCCACAGTTCATCAACCGTAGTGACTGGCGTTTGGTGACGAGAAAGTCGCTCGGCAACAATTGACCAGACCTTTTCTATTGGTGAAAGATCTGGAGAACGTGCTGGCCAGGGAAACAGCCGAACATGTTCCGTATCAAGGAAGGTCCGTACAATACCGGCAACATGCAGTTGGGCATTATTCTGCTGAAACGTAGGGTTTCGCACAGCTCGAATAAAGGGTAGAGCCACGGGTTGTAACACACCAGAAATGTAACGTGCACTGTTCAAAGTACCGTCAATGCGAACAAGAGGTGACCAAGACGTGTCTCCAATGGCACCCCATACCATCAAGCCAGGTGATGGGCCAGTATGACGATGACGAATGCACGCTGCCAGTGTGCGTTCACCACGATGCCGCCAAACACGGATGCGACCATCATGATGCTGTACACAGAACCTGGATTCATCTGAAAAGATGACGTTTCGCCATTCGTGCGCCTAGGTTCATCGTTGATCACACCATTGAAGGCGCTCTTATCTATGACGCAGCGTCAAGGGAAGCCGCAGCCCTGGTCTCCGAGCTGAGAGTCCATGCTGCTGCAAACGTGGTCGAACTGTTCGTGCAGACACTTGTTGTCTTCCAAACGACCCCACTTCTTGACCCACGGCTCGTGACGTGGTTGCACGATCCATTATGGCCATACAGATAATATGCCTGTTTTCTCGGCTGCTAGTGATAGGTGGCCGTTGAGATCCCGCATGGCGTTCCGTATTACCGTCCTGAACCCATCGATTCCATATTCTGCTAACAGTCATTGGATCTCGACCGACACGAGCATCAATACTGCGATAAGATAAACCACAATCCCGGCATGCTACAATTTGACCTTTTTCAAAGTCAGAAACGTGCTGGTAATCATTTCTCCTTCTTACACGAGGCATCACAACAACTTTTCACCAGGCAACAACGTTCAAATGCAATTTGTGTATGAGGAACCGGCTGAACAATTTCCTCATTTAAACACAATGTAGGTGTCACTACTGGCGCCTGCTTTGTCTGAATGCACTGAAAAGATAATCATTTGCATATCACAGCACCTTCTTCCTTTCGTATAAATTTCACGTCTGTAGCATGTCGGCGTCTTGGTGTAGCAATTTTAATGGCCAGTAGTGCATTTAGATATACCCTACTCAGAATATAAATATATCTAAAGTAAGTTTTGCTAATATTTCCATTGCATTAATTGAATGCTTGTTTTTTCAGCTCATAACTAGCCAAGATTTCTGAAATCTAGGTCTACATTTCCTCCGGTAAAATCTAAATTAAGTAAGCAGGCGGTAAGTCAGGTATAAACTAATTTCATTGAACTAAATCTAGAATGGCCTTAACGGAAAGCAGTGAAATGGATATGTTTAGCGAGTGTATATACAGGGTGATCCAAAAGTCAGGACGAACTTTAAAAATGAATAATTCGAAAACGAATCACGATACAAAGATGCGGTTTGCACCAAACGGGTGGAAAAGAAACCGGGTTTTGTGTGGCAATGAAAAAGCAAATAGTTCTGTTGGCGACCAACAGATGGCGCTATAGTGTTTTATTGCAACAAAAGATGATTTACAAATGAAAAAATGATTAATGAAGTAAGATTAATTACAGTTATTTAGTACCTACTACAGTAAATGTTCAATGTGCTGTCCATCATTCAAAAGTAAAGCTGTGAGACGAGTCACCACACCATTCACAGCATTTTGTAGCATTTCTTGCGTTATGGTAGATACATTTTGGCGGATGGCATCTTTCAGTCCCGCTAGTGATGTCGATTGGTTATGGTACACTTTTGACTTCAAGAAGCCCCACAGCCAAAAGTCACAGGGTGTGAGACTGGGAGATCTTGGAGGCCGTGCGTGATTAAAGTAGCGACTGATAATGCGATCCTCCCCAAATGTTGAGCGTAGCAGGCGTTGCACAAGCAGAGCAATATGAGGTGGTGCTCCATCTTGCATAAAGGTGACTGTTTGGAGTGCCTGTCACACTTGCAGTTCAGGAATAATGCTGTTCTGTAACAGTGCTAGATATCGCTTACCGGTGACAGAAACTGTTTGGACAGAAACTGTGTGACTTCCTCGAAAAAAATGGACCAATTATGAAATCAGCAGTGAAGCCACACCAGACTGTCACTTTAGGCTGTTGCAAGGGTACTTCAACAAATGCATGTGGATTTTCTATGGTCCACACTCGACAATTGTGGGTGTTAACAGCGCCAGAGAGTGTGAAATGTGCTTCATCTGTCCAAAGCACAGTGTGAAGCCAGTCGTGCTGCTCTTCCATCTTATTGAAGACCAAATTTGCAAAATGTCGGCGAGAGTTGAAGAGGTTTCAGTTCTTGGTTATGTTGCAACTTGTAGGGATACAGTTGCAAAGTTACTCGCAGAGCTCTCCAGACACTTCCGTATGACACTCCTGTCTGCCTCGAAACTTTTAGAGCACTGCAGCACTCCCCATGTGCAGCAACCGACGACATGGCTTGCACCGTCTGCTCCACTGTCGTGGCAACAGCAGCTGCAGTTGAGGGACGTCCACTTTTTTGACGTGACGCCAAAGAACCTGTAGCTTTAATTTTTTTCACAATTTTGTTCAATGCAGAAGAAGTTATTGGTCCTTTCCTATCTCGCATACCCTTCATGTAGCAATATGCTCGCAATGTCGCAATGGCACTTTCCGAATTCTTATAAAACAGTTTAACTAAGAGGGCTTTCTGAACTATGGACAGCATTTCAATGCATACCAGTTTCGACTACCATTACCTGCTACAGTTGCTTCTTTTTATATCGTTTGTTGCTTTGCATAATCCTACATCAGAAATACGACAGCGCCATCTGTTGGTCGCCAACAGAACTATTTTATTTTCATTGCCACACAAAACCCGGTTTCTTTTCCATCTGTTTGGTGCAAACCGCATCTTTGTATCGTAATTCGTTTTCGAATTATTCATTTTTAAAGTTCGTCCTGACTTTTGGATCACTCTGTATATATATATATATATATATATATATATATATATATATATAATATTTTATGGTTAGAGAATAGGATCATTATTGTGTTTGGTCATACTTGATATATATAAGTTTTACAATAGAGTCAATATAAGTTTTGTCATTATGAACTATAATGATTAAAATAATATTGAACTTATTGTCCAACCTGTCTTCAAACTTCTTTTAATATTTAAGAGACGAAATATTTGTCGAGTTAAAATTTTAATTGAGATAGTTCTGTTGAGAGAGATTAGTTTAACAATGAAATAAAGAGTCTCAAAATTTTGGAACATAAGAGAAGATAACTCTTTTGATATTTATGTCATTAATGTGTAATGTTATGATACACAGATGTGCGAAAAAAATGTATAGATATTTAAAAACTTGTTGTAAGCTGCGAGGAAAATTCAAAGATTTTCCTTCTGTAACAACGACTCCCTTTGCAATTGAATATCACAGTATCTCTGCACTTTTTGATACTGAGAAGACTAAAATTACATTTACCTGAAATAAAATTTTTAAAATTATATTTGCTTTTGAATGTAACTAACATATATTGAAATTTTTAATAAAATTTGGTTTTCTCTTTCACAAGAAAACGTTAATAACTCATACTATTTTACTTGAGTTATAATTTATTTTTCTTAATAATGATTTTTTTTATGCTTATGGTGTCCACTCAAAATATTTATTAAGAGAATTTAAGTGGAATAACATACTATTTTGGAATGAAAGTATAAAAGCAGTTCATATTTTAATCATTGAAATATATGCTTTCTTTCAAAACTTATTCTAGGATTAGAAAGTTGGCCGAGCATGTTATTGGAGATTTGCAACATTTTAAAATAATTTTGAAAATAGTAATTTCTATACAGTATTTTACTTAAAGTAGTATTAAATAACAAAAGATAAATAGAAGCATAAATAATAAAAGTATAATGCATACAAGAGTTTTTTTTGTAAAAGAAATTTTGCTTATGTTCAAGTTCGAAATAAAATTTCAATCTTGAACAGAACTAAAATTTTTTTTTACACTTTTGACTTTAGAAAAATTTTGGTCTTTATTCTTATAAGATGAACCTAATGACAGCTAAAATTTAGTTTGACTTACAAACTTAGAAAATAGTTTTTCGATATGTTTCAAGAGAAATTCAAAATTAATGAAAAGTGTGAGTATAGTAAATTTTACTCCGATTGAAGATTTTGACACTAATGGACATCCTAAAGTATTTCTCAACATCCACAAAATATTTTTGTCTCCTGGAAGAACGTTTCATAGACGCACTCACAAATATCGAAAAACACTCCACATTCAACCAGGCAGAAACTCTTGATGTTTTACAGTGACTTTCACTCTGAAGTGTTTCTTAATCGTCCCAAAGTGTTGTAAAAAGGAATAAAATATATAAAATTATACAATTAAAAAGGGGTTTTGGCCCCAGTACTGGTTTTTATAAACTATTTTCATTATGCAAACTTAGAAAACAGAAAAAAAATACAGTTTTTATAGAATTTTTCTCAATCCGTTTAAGATTTGTAAATACTTCGATGAATGTATTCAACATAACTATACTAGATAACTGTATTTCAAACATTCATTTGTTTACTCTTGCACTGTGATTGAGCAATTTTATAGTCATTATTATATTCAGTGAGATAGTTATTAATTAAAGACTGCTAAAACGTTTTGACCTGGTTGAAACTGATGTCAGAGTTTCCATACATTATATATAATTATTATTATAATTTTAAATATTTACATACTTGAGGATAAGGATAAGACGATAATACTATGGTTTCAATGAGGTAATTCAAAATTATTTCCTATTTTTCGTATTTTTTTGAACATAAGTAATGTCTAAATGGAGAACTAGTTTTACTACTTATCTGATAAATATTTACATTAATTAATATAAGCTGAAAAAATATTTAAATCTAACCTTTTCTATTTTTATTTCAATTAATTCTGTAACTGGATATAGGTTGTAATAATTTAACTATTACATATTTTATTACATTCTTTCTTTCTATTTCTCTTCTGTTAAATATTGCGGGGAATTAAAAGAAAATAAAAATTTCATAGTATTTTCTGCACTATAGCATAGTAATTTTTTTTTTTAAATTAAGTTACTCTAAAACATTTATGAAATTTTAATGTAAGAAGAAACTTATAAGAGCAGAAAGAAATGGAGATAGAACGAACAGAAATTATCCATATAGTGCTGTCCTCTACATTAAACTTTAAGAAACATAATCCCTCTGATGTAATGAAAACAATTTGAAAAAAAAATATGTTAAATAGATTATTTTTACAAAGTACAATTAAATTAATTATGCACATGCTATCCATTAATAAGAAAAATTAAATAAACTTATTAATCTTCACAAAAGTATAATATTAATGATTTAAGGATTTACAACGAAAAAGAAAAAAATGTTTGTAATAATACAATCTATAAGGATTTGATTTAAACAGATCATTCAAGCAAAAAATTTTTTTGAAAAAAAATTTAAATAACTATGTAATTTTAAATTGCACACACATATATATATATGCACATGTATGTATATTTATACATGATTATTAAAGGCAATTAATTAGGAAATTGGCATAATATATTAAAAGTCGAGAAAAATTAATAAATACAACAAACAATTATTTTATGTCTATGACTCTTTTAGGATTAACAATGAAGCCCATTATGAGGCATAGAAAAGAGTAACTATACAATATAATATCTTATAGTCATCCATTTTATATAAATGCAAGATTAATTTTATCATCTGATGTCTAATAAAACATGCTTTATCTAGAGAAAATTTTACTAAATTTTAATAATACTTAGTAATTTTATTTTATATTACAAAGTATTAATAATTGTTATTAAATATATTTATAATAATTATTATTAATTTTACTAAATATTACATGGTAAAAAAATGTTCAGCCGCCAAATTTAAAATTTTGTTTTTGTAATATGTGTCACATAACATGATTGAATTTGAAACATTTTCCCATTGAAAGATTTTATTTGACATAGCAGTTGTAGAGGTATTTTTGTGTTTTTTTTAAATATCATATAATTATATCTTTAATTAAAATATTTAATTCTACCTAAAAATATTAATGGTATAATTTAATGAGATATAATTACATTTTAGTAAATCAGTTATATTTCATGTAATTATTGGTTTCTTATACAGAGTGCACATACACTGTAAATAAGATATTCATTACTTCTTGAATCACAAAGATGTACATCCGAAGGCAAAATGTAATAACATATCATCATAACAGTTGTTAAAGCTAAAAAATGCTATTTACTAATAATTATGTGCATTTTTATGTATGTGTATAGACTAATATAGAAGATTAGAGCTTATCTACCGAAAATTCTCCAATTTAGTCTCGTTAAAGAAAGTCATCCCTTAATTAATTTATTTAATATATAATGTATTTAATATTTAAAGAGAAGAAAGGAAAATAAATACTTTCATAGTCCATGTGTTTGCTGTAATCATGTAAATTAATATGGCTTAAGACTGGTACCTCCATTTACTTTTAGGACTCAATCTTTTGCAATAGCAATGTATTTGTAACTGCTTTTTTGAAAATGCTTTAAGCATTTGTTGCATGTCTATTGCATAGTTAAAAAATTCCTTTGAATATTAATGGAAGTATTAAAATTACCGAAATGTACGGATATTGTCACGTGGATTCATTTTAAATTATTCTCTAGAAATTAAAAACTAGAACAGTGTGATCCATATACAAAATATACCATTAAGTATTATCAACATAAATATCATAGGTAATTACACTTATTTTTATTGACACCTTAAATTCCTTCATAAACAACAGAGCTACTGACAGCTGAAGAGTTCCTGGTGACATAAATAATTACTTAAAGTTTACCTGATTTATTAATTATTTTTCATTTTTTTAAAATGTAGATGTGACTTAGAAATGCTTAATAATTCCAAGTTAATTTTTACATTTTTTTAAAAAATATTGTGATATTTTTTATGATTACCCAATTTTTCTTTAACATTATTTTAATTCAACCAGTAACAATATTTTCTGTATAAAAAAGTAAACATTAAAAAAATAAACAGGTTCTTTTAAAGTTAATACCATTTCAAAAATAATCATTATAGATATTCAGATTATAATTTCTTAAATAGGACTTGTAAAATATATAAATGATGGTTAATAAATTTTTTCTGTATTAAAACATACTTCACAGAAGCTTTCAATCGAAATATCAAATTTTTTATTTGTTACTTTCAAAATTTGGATTGAAATATTCTGAGCAAATCTCGAGAATGTTCTAGCTCAAGAACTATTCTTTCCATACTTCGCTTGCTATATTTAAGAACTTAATAATTTCAATGTATATAATTGATGTATTATTCTAAAACGGTTTTAGCTTTAAAAGATCGTTTTTATTTCATTTTTACACTTTATTTTTCATATGATCTATTCTTAGTGACTGAATTAAAATAATTTTAATAAAAATTATAAAAATATAAAAATTATCTCACAAAATGTTTAAACTTTTCTTAAAATATTATACACTATTGACTATCATAAAATATAATAATAAAGTCATACCTAAATATAATAATAAAGTCATATCTAAATTAATAAAGAAATAAATAAAAAACTCACAAACACAGTATTATGATTGGAAATATATACTGGAGAACATGAGAAATCTTATCCTCAAATGCAAAACAGAAAATTATTAAAGAAATCTAATGAATTGTAAGCATCTGAGTGATTATTTTTGTCACTAAGAAATCTTCAGACATTCTGCAGGAATTATCATCAACTTATTTCCAATTTCTGTTTGCACCTTTACTTAATAAATAGCACTGTGATTTCGGATTTGTTTATGAATAATTTAGAATTTTTAAAAGAAACATTTTCTTATTTATTTTCCAAATTAAAATTACGCATCACACAAAAGTTTATTTTTGGGATCAATCGTTAAGTCACAGATTCATAGAAATTAGCTTCTACAATTGTTATGATATTTTTTTTTCCAAAAGCTGATAATATTTGATTTAAAATATTCTATCATACATTCATTCTTTAGGGAGTTATTTGATTTTAATGGAATTAGTAAAATAAAAGAAATGGGAACAATTTATTGACTATTTAATAATAATAAATTTGACCTATGTGAGAACGTATATTTTACTAATTTATTGTGATAAAGAACTAAAATAATAAACTCTCAGATAAATATTTGAAGAACTGTGGAATAGATATTTAATAATTCTGGAATTATTGTTTGCAGTAGTTGTATCGAACAGAAAATGTTTCCTTTCGCTACATTTTGTTGTGTATTATATTATTACTACGCAAAAAACAGATATGAATCTGTTTTTAAAACAACTGAGTAAACTCAACTAAGTTTTTAGCCTTGATGTACAGATCCTGATTGAAGCATTATTTCTACATATTCCTTTATGATTTCTAAACAACAGGTGAAACTGTCTAAGACGAAATGCTAAATTCGTTAGTAAATATTGAATCACGTTGTGTATGTGTATTATGAAATAATAAAGTGTTGCAGTATGTAAACAAACATATCATACATTTCTATTGCGATACATTTCAAAAATCATGATTTTTGTACTAACATCATTTTTAAAACTGTCTAGAATTCCCCAGGCAGCTTAAAGTGTATAAAATTAATTTCAAATACTGAAAACCCATTCGTAACTTATCTGTTATGACACTTTACTTTATAGTAATTGTATATATATATATATATATATATATATATATATATATATATACGTTGCTTATCCCCCTGGTGTAGGAAAGCTCACACCAGGTTCAGAAGATCTGGCATAGGGTAGTATGCAGCTTCTTTTTTGAAGAGGAACCACATAAGGGCAGAAGACTGACTTGACCTTTGAACACACATGCTATAGGTACCCGTTTATAGGGTAGGCAACCATACATACTGCATTCATACAAGGAGAGGACAAAGACAGGATAGAGAGAAAAAGAAAGTACATCCATGCCCGAACCGAGATTCGAACCCACACCTCATTATCCGCAGTCAGGAATGCTAACAACTAGACAGAGTAGGCGGCATATATATGTACGTATATATATATATATATATTGATGATCAACGAATAAGCCCTGATTTAAAAATTAAATATCTCAACAACAAAGATCAACAGAATTATGAGGTAAATGGTGCATTTATTTGCAAAACTGTAAAAATTATGTGCAATTGTTACAGATGGATCTCTGCACTGAAAATTCTTTCTCTGGAAGGAGTAAAAAAAGTTAATCAAATGAAGCAGTCTTTGCAGTCAGAACACATTTTTTTTCCAAAATGTTCACCATTTGAAACAATGAGGTGACGTAAAAGAATAATGAAATTTGTCATCACATCTTGAAAATGCCTCAACGGAAATGGAATCGCATGCAACACCAACTGCTTATTGAAGCTCATCCAGAGAAGCGGGATTGTTTCGATAGACAACGTCTTTCAATGCACCCCACAGAAGAAAGTCACAAGGAGTTAGATCGGGAGAATATGGAGGCCAATCTATTCCTGTGCCAGTGAATTTCGGATAATCTAACGCACTTTATCTGTTCGATGTGGTCGAACCCCATCTTGCTTGAACCAGTCTGTACCTGGTTGATCCTCCAATGCTAGTTGTGTGCTGACAAATTATTCCAAAATTGTAACGGATCGTTCATTAGCAATCGTTTCTCACACGAAAAAGGGGCAGATAATGCCTCTGGCTCATACCACAGCCCATGCTGTAAATTTAGGCGACTGGAGTGGTTTCTCTTTACACAAATGAGGATTTCTTGATCCCCAAAATCTCCAGTTTTGTTTATTTACAGTACTATTCAAGTGGAATTGGGCTTCATTTGTGAACTAGTTGCAGCCCACATTAGTAGTATACCAAGGTTTATAGTGGGCGAAATTGACGTCACAGGGTGACTTGATTTTGAAGATCACGTGACTTCCGGTTAGTTCGTGTAAGAGCGCGAGACGTCTTTGGACCAAAATATTTCTGATGACGTCATCATGTTAATGCTAGTGGTGCCATCTGTATTCTAAAAAAG
This sequence comes from Latrodectus geometricus, assembly GCA_026290005.1. NCBI lineage: Eukaryota > Metazoa > Arthropoda > Arachnida > Araneae > Theridiidae > Latrodectus > Latrodectus geometricus. The sequence goes on from JAPDSC010042342.1 coordinate 66,115, forward strand.
AACTATTTTTGAATTCGGAATTTTTTTTTTACTTTTTTGAAAATTTATGTCTTACAAAATCGGACCTTTAATTGTCAGATGTTGGTTTCGCTATCAATATGCTCATAGCGCCATTTGTGGACAAGATTTTGTATTAAATATTTAGTTACATTTTATTTTAGAAGTTTTTAATTTTTGTATTTATTGCGTCATCTTTAAGCTAAATTACGAATTATTTTTTGTATAAGAATTTTTCAATATACATTTTTAAACTGTCGAAGCTGGGATTTGAACCCGCTTCCTTCAAAAGGTGGTATTGATTTGCGTATCTTAACGAATACCCCATGAATTCCTGTTGGGCCGAGTAAATCTTAAAAAGACATCTCTTTTTAGACTTAAGAACAGAACTACAAACCAGTTTTCTAATCGGAAGAAATGTCCAGTTACGCAGTGCTACGTCATAATATGTGAATAAACATGTTTCAACTTGATGAACCATGTTCAATCAAGGAAGAAACCTGTCTACTTCAATATGCTTACGCTGTACGGAAGAATACAATTTCTGATGCAACAAAATGCTTCGCTGGTATTGATTTTAAAATAATCCTCGTTCAAACATTGAGTGTTTTATTTCTGCTGTTGTACAAACTTTCGAAAAGTTAGATTTATTCAACGTGATTTCAAGTGGGACTCATTTGATTTTTTATAAGCATCATGTCTTCACCAAACAACAACAAACGTGCTTCAAAGAAAAAGTCGAAGAAAAAGTCGATATCGAAAAGGCGATAAGTGTTATTTTTATATTTGTATATATTTATATTCAAATTTTGTAAATGTTTTAAATCGTGCTAGTTAACATAATTAAGACTCAAAATTTCATTTATTTTGTAGTTGAGTATCAATGCTTTTGACTTAGATGTAAACAAAAAAAAGTCAAGAGAGAAGAATCTAAAGTAAGATTTGAATTTATTTTGAACGAACGGTTCTTATAATTTTATTCAGTATTTTGTGTTTCTAAGATGTAGTTTATGTAGAAATGAGTAATTTTTTTTTACTTCTGTAGGACAAAAGAATATTTTATGAAAATAAGAATCCAGATGATGTAATCCCATTAGGAGACTCTGTTTTTGTGTTTCCCAGTACTTTTCATGGAGTTGTTTCAGTACACATTAGAAAATACCAGAAATATGGAAAGAAATACTATTTCTAAGTTGCGTTATTCAAAAATACACATCTAATATGTGCAAAATAAACAAATATTGAAGTTTTTAAATTTTAAGTTTTTAATATTTAAATAATATTTAATAATATTTAAAGATTTTTTGTTAATTATAAAAAGCACATTTTTTATTTCATATATTAATCTTAAGTATATTTTAAAACATTTTAGGCTGTTTTAATTAATTATGAAATTAATTTATCTCACGTAAGTGATTCATAGATATAAGAAACTGTCGCTTTAATATCATTATTTCATTCATTAAGGATTCATTGATACATGTTGCGATTTTCGTTATGATAAAACCATCATTTAAGAAAATATAACAACATATAATTACTACTGTATAATAACAAGTGGCCGCGGTGGCCTAGTTAGTTAAGGCTTTCGGAAGGTATCCCAAACAAACCGAAAGTCCCTCTCATTCGGTAATGGCGAGACGGGTAAAATATATGAGGCACATAAAATATGTCTTTGTCCCAATGTCCACCATGCGAAATGATACTTTTAGGAATGGCAGGCCAAATCTGAGGGTCTCTTGCTTGGTTCCTTCAACTAAATTACTAAGACCTACCAACTTTCGGAGTCATGATCTAATCCTACAACAGACGCAGAACAGCGGCTAATCGCTAACTTAATGATATAAAAGCTTTTATGCGATCAAAATTATTAAAAAGAAAGAAGAAACTGACGCTTTATAAAGTCATTATAAAACCAATCGCTACCTTCGATTTGTAGAACTGGACAGTTTCCAAATCCCAAACAAATCAGCTAACTATTTTCGAAAGAAAAATACTCAGGAAAATTTTCGGTGCGCTAATTATTGGTGGTCTACGGAGACATAGATACAACAATGAATAATATAATTTATACAAGAAATTGAAATTGTAAAGTTTGCAAAAATCCAACGAATAAAATTTGCTGAACATATTTATAGAATGCAACCCTCCGCCTTCGTTATAAATTATTCAGTTACAGAGTTATAGGAACCAGAGAAAAGGGCACAGATACAAATTAAGATGAACAGACTGAATTCCTAATGACTTTCAAATATTGAAGAGAAATAATTGGCAAATCATAGCTATAAAAATTAGTTTATAGATTAGTCATCGCTATCAAAGATTAGTTTATAGATTAATCATCACTATTGATTAGTCAAATGATATAAAATTGATCCTTGAGGTTACTTCTGCAGTAGTTGTTTCTTTTTTTTGTGCTTCAATATCTGTCAGTCTCTTTCATAAAGCTTCTTTTTCAGTCCACTATTTTTCTGAACTTAACGCCCTGTGTGTACGCAGTCATTAATTTAGACACCGTATCACTAGAAAACCTAAAAGTTAGGATGTTTCGAATACAAGTGTTCCAGCAAGCCTGGTCCTACAATTCAGTCTTTTTATAAATCTGAGTAGTCCAACGTTTTACAATTTTGAAATCAATTCAAGACTTATAGAATTACAGCAAAACCTCACGTATATACCAGGATATATATTTTCTATTTATATGAAAAACTGGAAGCTATTATATAGCCTCTAGTTTATATATATATATATATATATATATAACCACCATTATAAGTTAAAGTGTTGTGGAAAAGAGATAAAAAAAACATAAGCAAATTAAAATATATGTGATATAAAAAATCTAGAAAAAAGAAATGAAAGTGCAAAATATTAATTTGGAAAAAGCTCTTTTTTTCATCACTTTAATTATGAAATTCATTTGTTCAACACTTGCTTAATAGCTTGTAAATTTCGATATCGTGTGTTGTCTCGATATAAACGATTTATTGCAAGCGATGACTTAACGTTTTTCCTGGAGATGAAGTTGGAAAATTGTAAAGGACATAGGAGAAGCTGTTGTAGTAAGGAGAATCATTTCCAGGTTGAGAAATCGATTAAAAAAACGGGAGATTTTAAATACCGTATCAATTCATTGAATATTCATTTTTTAGAACTGTTCACGCGCTACGACAGCAAGGATTGACCAAATTTTGTTGTTAACATCTTTTCAAGACAGAGTAGTGCTCGTTATTTGGGAAAAGGATGAATGATCTCGAGTAAGACAGTCCAAAATGGTCTACATCAGCTTGGTGTCAATACATGTAAGCCAATGTTGTGTACTCTTTTGACCGAAAAAGTGTACTGTGTTACAAATTGAGATCTTGTATACGAAATGATGGGAGCTAAATGGTGTTTATTAATGATTACTGATTCAATCTGGAGTGTGGGAGTAGAGAAGTTTTACTATTTAAAGAGAGATGATCTCGAAATAAGCATATATTCATTCAGGGAATATGAAATTATTTCGAATCTATAAGAAGTGGCTTGATGATATGGGGTGGAATCAGTCTGTGTAAACGAACATACCTGAAAAGCATATTTCATTTAGGTCTGTACGTTACAGTTCTGGCTTGTATATCCGGAAACGCAGTTTCATGGCTCATAGATATAAAAATTAGATACCTTATGTTGTGCTTTATCCTGCAATCAGTGACTATTTTTTTTTCCTGCAATATAATATTGGACTTCATACAGCATCACTTGTGGAAAACATTCTTGGAACTGAAACAATTTAGAGTATAGAGCATCTTTTCTTAATAAAATAATAATTCGGTAGAGTGAATTCGGAATACGTTTTCACAATGTGTTATAGCAACAACAAAGCCAGTTTTACAGTAAAGAACTTAGAGACTGCACGTCTTCGGAAGTTGAATCGTATTATTTAAAGTTTTACGTTTACTTCATCACATTCATGTACAACAGGTGTACAGCAGACATAATTCTGTTTAAAGCGACAACAAGCCATATTAATCATCTAGATAATAATGATGCATTATTTTTAACATTCGCTTGCATTGAATTTCAATCATTAAATGGTTACCTTGATGTTCTACAAAGATCCCAGTCTCATTTTACTTACATTAGGTTTTGTGACACAGAGTCCTTTCGACGTTACTTTAACAGTTTTCCTTTAAAATATTTTTTGAAAACTTATTTATTTTAATGAATGTATACCATTATAAATTTTGATCTAATATTAATATAAATTAAAATAAAATCCATTTTAAAATATTCTTAGTTAAAATAGGTGGTTAAATAAAAAAAAATTCCTAAAAGAATACAGTTTAGAAAATTACTTGATACATTTATTATTAAGATACATTTAAAATTTGGAGAACCAAATGAAATTATTTATTCGCGGAAAATAATATTTAATTTTACGTGAAAAATATTTCTAGTTATTCCATTTTGCCCACGAAGTATTTTTTATTTATAACTATTAGGATAACTGGAACAATTTAAGATCAGATTATTTTGGTATATACTTTTTGTGGCATAAATTATTGTAACTCATTTTAATTAGAATCTTATATTAAAACACTGTGCTATACACTATATTTACCATGCGACTATACAGGGAAAATATTTTTTGTGTAAGAATATTTTGGAAATTGAAGAAGTTAATGGAAAAATTATCTAGAAAATTGAACACAAGAAACAGAAGAAAAAAGGAATTTAAAAGAAACTTTTTTTGTTAAAAAATGTAGAAATGAGATTTCAACTATGCATGCAATGATCAATTTTATTGGATTTGAATGTTAATTACACTATTCTTGTTGTCTAAAATAAGTATTTTCTTCAGAAAAAAAGAAACACTGTTTTGCGAATTTCGGATAGTTTTAAATAGTTGGGAATTTTAAAGGAAGATTAACCAATATTTAATTCTGAAATGAGACTGAAAAACTTTGCGAAAATTTAAGATGCCCAAACTAGAAAATTACTAGAAATTTATCTCATTTTAATATAATAGTTTAGAGGGCTTAATAAAGATATTCCATAAATACATACAAACAAAAAGTTTGAGAAACTAAATTTCTCCAAACTTCATGGTAAAATCTCATGTTTTTTCATGCAGAGCAAAGTTCTAAATAAAAGTGAATAATATTGATATCATATAATGTAAAAAGTGAATAATATTGATAACATATATCAATAATATGTTCCACAAATCATGATGATATATTTTTATGCAATAAACTTAATAAGGATAATTGAATAGTATTGACTTTTGTATTTAAACAGAAATAATGTAATTTCGTCCTCGTTTATTTCATTACGTGAATGCGTCTGAGTTATTTCGCGTTTGGTATTGTGATCATGTCACAATTTGAACTTTTTTCTTTCTCTAGGTCAAGGTGTTTTCCTTCTTCATTAAATGAAGTCGAAATTAAAAACTAAAGCTTAATTTCATTTTTATTTATACAAGGTTTCTGCTTTTAAAAATGTTTTTCAAAAATTTTTTTATGGGCACATAATATTATTTTGATATTCTTAAGTATTTCTTAAGGCCTTTTTGAGATATAATTAAAACTCGTAGAAAATTCATTTGTCTATGATATTTTAAATTAGATTATTTGTTCTTAATAGTTTTATATAATGCATTTGATGTATCGTTAATACATTAACATATATAAGATGAGGCAAAAGAAATCCAATATTTTACGGTAGACGGCTGTATAGATTGATATCTTATAAAGTATTAATCAAATAATTTCAGATTTTTGCACGTTGGAAAGATGACGTTTAGCAGCAAAAAAGAAAAAAAAATTCTTTTGCAGTTTTTTGTTTGATGCATTTAGTCGTGAATTACAGAGCGTTAAAAACTGAAAATCAACAACATTTTAGTACATTTTACAGTTTTTCTTTGATAACGGTGAAAATAGAAGCCGGATTCCGTTCAAGTAATTTTAATGTTAATGATGCATTATATAGGTTGTCAAAAATGTTGATGAAATCATAGAATTGATTGAAGTTAGTCAGCATGTTGTCAGTTGAAGCATCACCAAGATCTAAAGATTGACTCTAAAGCAGTCTTAAACCATTTGCAAAAACGAATTCGAAATATATTAAATAAAAAATTAAAGTTTAAGTAACCGAAATGAATTTCTTTTACCCCAACCTAATATAATCAGCCAAATTTCCATGAGTGTCTGTTCTTATTGCTGTATTAATTATTCACTTAAGAAGTAAATATTCCTTTATTATTTTTCCTATAAATATTTTCATATAAATTCACATGAATGATAGTTTTGAATATTGGTAGATATATATTTAAAAATTTAAATAGGATTGATTAATATTTAAATTGTATTTAAAATCGAATTAGAAGAGATATACTTAAAATATATATATCCTAATTTAATAACTCTAAATGATGTCCTGTAAAAATGTTTACATGCCAGTATTTTGATACTTTATATTTTTTAATTGACGGGGAACATTTCTCTGATGTCAGCAGCTCAACCCGTTGAATATCAACATTTCTCGAAGAATGATACTTTATGCCGCACTGATCACTAATTTCTTCATCCAAAAAATACTAACAACAAACTCGTGAGAACTGGGAACTTATCTTGCTCAGTTGATCACTATAATTACCTGATAAAAAAAAAGATCCAGAGAAGAATCCAAAACTAAATTTAGAAACATTAATCATTCTAAAATTGCAAAAGATTTAATATTTTAGAATGATTTTAAGAATTTCTTGAAATGTTAATTGTACAAAGAAATAATTTTAATTTGGGGGGAAGTATTCAAAATTAGTCAATTTCTAGTAATATTAGTTCTCCTATAAATGAGTCAGTTTTATAGGTACATACTTATATAAAATATAATAATCATGCATATTAGCTATTTTCTATATTTTGCATCTTAATTTCTATTTATAGAAAGTTTAATAAAACTATATAGCAGCAGAGTCATTATGAATAATTGGAATACTTCCATTCATTCTTTGCATATCCATGTATAATTATCTATGTATATATTCCCTTTCCTAAATTGCTTCCAATCGACTATTTCTGAGAGTGACAGAAATAGTTTTCAAAAAACTTCCCTGTCAATCAATGACATTTTTCTTTTATAATTAAATACGTTGAAACTAATAATTTTCCCATTTTTATTAATTGTGTCTCTCATTAATATCATAGTTTGATATATTAAAGGAAATATAATACGCAGTTTAAAGTGGTCATTTATATTTTTCACAGAAATATTTTCGCTTTTGAGCTGCATAATGATTTATAAAATTTATTGAGTAAACAATACTGGGACTATAAGTGAAAAATTTGTCTAAATTATGATATTGACATTTACATCTTCCTTTGTTAACTTTTAGAAAAGTAAAAGAACAAGATTAAAGGGAGTGCGAAAACCTTATCGACACGAAAATCTTGAGCAAAATTAAAAAATTGTACGCATCAAGTGTATTTAAGAAAATAAAGAAATGTCTTCGCATATAAATAAAATTTTTAAAAACAGGAAACTTTTAATTATTTTATAAATTAAAAATTATTTAATTTTGCTAATGCTTATTTCTATGGAAATTAAATAATGAAAAACAATTAAATAAACATGAATTATTTTGAAAAACTAGAATATTTAAGAAATAAAAAATAATTAAAAATCACCAAGAAAGTCAATGGCATGCTTATGAAAATCTTTTTAAAAAATAAAAATGTTTCTTTTGTTTAATTTACTTAATAAACTCACTCACGTTTATCAGTATTTGTAAAAATAAATCGTTACTAAATACATAAATATGAATTACAAAATTTTATTATTTAGTTTCTTATTTTGAATTTGACTTTCCGTTTGAACTATAATTTTACAAAAAGTTACATGCGGAAGTGATAAAAGAATTTCATTTTTGTGCCATCATTAAAAGGCCTTACTTTACAGTTCGACTATTTTACCCATCCCACTGTTCGAGAAACCACCTTTCAGATCTTCTTTTCATGCTCTACCGCAGATAGTCATGTGATTCATGACGTCACGTCGTCATAGTAACGTGTACAACACGCATGCTCTCATTGATGGACTTGTTGAAAGTTTGCCACATTTGGCAAGTAAGCAGAAGATATCAGGTATTTTCATTGATATTGATTTTTTATAACGACCACTTTTCTCTGCTTCTTGAATAGCACAGATACTTTTTCTTTATTTTTAACAGCCAGTAACTGTCAAATAACGATCCATTTTGAAAGCATGAAAATAAAGCAAGAAGAGATATATATCGTTTTTAATGAGAAAGTATAGATTTGAATGAAAAGTGTAACATTCTTTAAGTTAGATTAGGGAAGAAAGAGAGGTGATATTATTATATTTTTGATTTCGAAAATATATACATTTTTTGTCTATTAAATCATTTATGCATGAATAGTCTCTTTAATGAAAGAGAACAAAATAAGGAAAAAATATTATTAAACTTAACTAAAATACAATCTCCTTTCTTGGCCATAATTAAATCAATTTTTAAAATATATTTTAAACATTTACTTCAACACACTAAGTACAAGATATTATTTTTGTTGAATTACCTAGTTGCTTAAATATTAGTATTTTGTATTATTTTTGAACTATAAATATTGGAATAAAGTTGCAATGATTTTTTTCCAAAGTAGTCTTGCAAGGTGCTTGCACACACACACAAATATATATATTTTACATAAAGATAATTAATATTTCGAATTATTTTTAACTAGACCCATAGTTAAAGTGATTTTATACATGCCAATTTGTGAAGACAGTATTTGATTTGTGACACATGTACTACTACAGCTGTAAGAGGATTATTAATGAAGTTCTAGTGTAAATTTTGAGACAAAAATGTGTGTGTGGGGGGAGGGAATTTTAAAGTATAAACTAAATCATGAGGTAGACATTTTAGTTGGTATCTTTGTCTAATTTCTATATCAGCAAAAGAATCATGAATCATGGCTAGCTAAATTGCGTAGACTCTATCAACATGATAATCTTCGGTCAACGGAATGAATATGATTCATTTTGGTGACAAACAAACAACCTAGCGATGAACTGGAAAAAAAGACTATTATCTCCATAAACAAAATAGGTTAAAGAATTACTGAAGCTAATTAAGAACACACAATTCGATAAAATTTAATTGCAGTTCGTTCTTCTAATTACTTGATGACGTATGTTTTAATTCTGATTCATGAAAATTCCTATGCCAAAATGTCATTCATAATCATTTCATTATAACCTGTGGCAGAAAGTTTTGTCCTAAATTGTACTGAAATTGGTTTATATGGAAAGATATATTTTTGTGACGCTATTGACATTCATCTAAAATAGCATTAGAAGATTTTGAAGGAAAGGTTTCAGTAATGTGCCGCCCAACTTGTCTAGTGGTTAGCGTAACTGATTAAGGATGGGGAGGACCTGGGTTTGAATCCCAGCTCGGGCATGAATTAATTTCTATTTCTCTCTCTGTGTTTCTTGTCCTTTCCTCAGATGATGGAGGAATCTGGCCCGCCCTATAAACGGGTTTGTAGTGGTGTGGCGTGAGCGATGCTACTCGTACCTCCGTGACTTGGTTCACAGGTGCCCACAAGGTAACGATAAAACGAGTAGCAGTTTCAGGCCTTGTTGCGGCTAATGGGCTAATGTACTATCCTTGCTCAAGAATGCCCGCCATTAGAAACAAACAAAAAAAAAGTTTCGGTAATGTTGAAATTATTGCTTGACAACGGTTTACTGTTGCAAAATATCTTATTTTATTTCAAAATTTATTGCATAAATTTAACTTTTACTAAGTGTATAGTTTAAGTGCACTGTGAAAACGCAAATAAAAATATAAATATTTAGTATAATAACAAGTAATACGAAAATTTAATGGAAATAAATTTACTGATTTTATTAATATAAGGAGAAACGATTAATTAAAGAATTTCTCCAAAACTAAGAAAAACAAATTCAAGTTTATATAGCCTTTTTTCTCTCGCACAATTATAGTTAATAATACTAGTAAGGCTTTAATTTATTTCATTAAAATTAATTGCATTAATTTTTTTATGGATGAAGAGGCTTTTTTATTTATTTATTGAAACAATTTCATTAATTTTCACTTCCTAATTCGAAGTGTTGTCTTATTGCAAACAAATTCTGCTTCTTTTTTTTTTTAATTTTAGAAGTTTCTACATTGTAGCATTTAATATGAAAAGCAGGCATAAGAACATAAATGAGAGAAGATTTTGCTTAATTTTTCCTAAATTTCCCTTCCTCATCTGTATCTCTTTTTTTAGATTCTATTTTTATAACATTTTAATCGGATTAAAGTAGTTAATGAGTCAAACAGGCATGGTATTCGTCAAAGAAGTTATGTGGGATTGATTCATCCACGCAGAAATGAATGATAATAGAGGACTTTTACTACATTTTCATTAGATTTTTTTAAAGTAAATTAAAACTTTGATTGGAAACAAACCTTGAACTTCCCTAAACAAAAGTCCTGTTAATGTGGACATGAATAGGTTTATGCTTGTTGCTATACGAGCATCATTAAGATTAAGTCATGCAAATATCTTTAATCTTTTTTGGTCCATGACAAAGCTTCTCTCTGTTTTTCCATTGATTTAAATAAACCGTTTCAAATCATGTTGAACTGAAATCAGTCTGTTGTAAATTAGATAAGAGATGAAGACATGCTTTTAACAATTTTCTTCTTTATAGAGAGATTTTTCTTTTCTTAAGGGTTGCTCATACAATTTATTTTGTACGGATAAATAAAATAAGTTTTGAAGTTTCTACTTTAAATCCACATTAAAATTTTATATACATGATATGCCCAATACTGTTTTCAAACATAGTATACAATTTATGAAAGAATAAAAAAATTAGAAAGAAATATTAAAACTAGAAATAAATTAATTGAATCGATGATATTTAGAATCTAGCAAATCCTATAACTGGTTTTAGATTAAAATATGCTTCACTTAATATTCTTTACTTAAATTCAAATATTTCAGATTCTCAACTTTAAAAATATACTAAGCATTTTTATAAAATTATAGCAAAAATCGATTCATTGGCATTTATCACATTCTTTGCAAACTCATGAATTAAAAATAATAAAGTTTGAATGAATAGAGATTCAAGAGCTTTCACATGAAGCCCGTTTATGAAACAAAATAGGAAAAGAACAAAAGAGGGATATATCTATGATAATATTAATAAAAATACGGTGTGTGCTCAATGAAGTTGTTAAGCAAAATATCGCTGTATATGTTGGTACGACGTTTAATTAGGTGTATATTTTTCATGTATTATATATATATAAACAACCTTGTTTGTACAAAAGCTTGATATGCTGAGTATCAAATTATTGAGTTGATCTTGGATAGAATACACCACTCCGCAAAGAATGCACTCCGAAATTTCGATAGACATAGATGGGGTGCTTTATGACCTGCAACTCATTAGATGAGCGTGTTCCATAAACCATACATGTTCTATTGGATTCAAATCAGTTGAAAAAGGTGATCATCCCAAAAAGTAATATCCTTAAATTGAAAATACTAGTTTATGATATTTTTTCATGCTGAAGGTATATCCTGATTCCTGGTAAAGACTGAAGATTTATGATCCATAAACGCAAAGTTTTCACCGATAGCATGCCTAAATAATATGTTGTCCCAAAATGATGTTATTATAAATTTAGTTTGTCATAATCTCTATTTGAACATGTAGATCTGAAACCCAGAATAATTACACATGAAACGATCAGTTTGGCACTGCCATTACGGTGTTGTTTAGTTATATTTTTATCATTGTAATGGGAGGTATCACGGGGGCACAATCGTATTTATTGGGATAAACAGGGTTAAGAATTCTCCTTATGAAAATCGAACATGAATCAGATTCTATGTTGAACTTGATTTCAATTGGAAACATCATACACTCACACTGTGTAAACATCAAAATTACTTTTACTTTATACCTAGCTAATATTTAAAAATAGTGAATTGCTGCGAGTGGAATACATTTGTTAGGCCAGCAAATACACTGGTGTGCAAAACTTAAATCGCAATGAAAATTTTAAGCAGATAGCCATGAATTGCATAAAAGGATTTCGTGCAATCAGTGCAGTGAACACGTAATTCAATAGAAAGGTCATGCATGTGCAAATATCAGTGGCAAAATGTCTCAGTGACGTGAGCATATGCAAAATGCGTGCTCTCGGTGAGCAGTTTAAGCCTACAATAAAAGGAAGGACGGAGGAGCAATTAAAGACTTTCGTTTCTAGTGCAAGTGAGTGTGTCCTTGAAATATGGCTAGAACAAATCAACTGGACGACTTCACTCGTAGAAGAGTGATTGGATAACTGGAGGAGGGGCGTAGTGTGAACAGCGTAGCTGAAGAGTTCAGAATCAACAAAAGTGTCTTTTCTCGGACTTGGAAAGCATTCAGAACCACAGGTACAGCTGTTCGAAAGGTTGATGGTGGCCGCTCCAAGAAAACAACTGCTGTGGATGACTGCTATATCGTCCTACTGAACTCGAAACCAGTCAGCAAGTGCCATAGCTCAGCAACTGTGTACAGCAACGTGGCGACAAGTGTCGCAGTTTACTGTGACCAGACGCCTTCATAACGGTGGCCTATTCGCCCTCCGTTTCGAACGCTGCATTCCGTTGACAGCTTGCCATCGGGGGCACCGTTTAGAGTGGTGCAAAGAGCACTAAAACTGGACATCTGATCAATGGAGTCGTGTCCTCTTCACAGATGAGAGTCGTTTCAGTGCCACAAATGATTCTCAACGCCAATTGATTTGGAAAGAGGTTGGGACACGGTTTCATTTCAGTAACATAACAGAAAGAGACCGTTATGGTGATCACTGAGTTTTCGTCTGGGGTGGCATTATGTTGAATGGAAGGATTGAGCTCCATGTTTTCGACAGAGGTTCTATAACCGGATATCGCTATTGTCAGGAGGTAATCCTTCCCCATGTGCGTCTGTTCCGAGATGCCATTATAGCAGATTACATTTTTATTGATGACAATGCACGGCCACATCGGACTCATGCTGTTCAGCAGCTACTGGAAAGTGAGGACATCCCACCAATGTATTGGCCAGCATACTCCCCTGATATAAATCCCATAGAACATGTGTGTGTTGCTTTGGGTAAACACATTGCGGCACGATTGCATACCCTGGGAAACACGCAGCAACTGAAACAGATTCTGATTGAGGAATGGGAACACTTACCGCAAGAACTGCTGTAAAATCTGGTGCTGAGTATGGGAAGACGGTGCGAAGTAACCATTGCAGTAAGGGGAGGGCATATCCCATACAAAGGAATATCTGTGTTATTGTTCCTCTTGGACAGATGATCTTGTGCAGAGATAGTGTGAGTTCAGTAAAGCATATTTTTGTTTGATTCGATATTGTATGCATTGTATTCATTTTTGTGCAACTATGCTTTCGCCATCCCTTAAGAACAAAATGATGTGTCCCATGTCTCAATTTCATGTTCCTCAGATGATGCCTCGTGGAGTTATGGCAGAAAAACCACCTGTTGCTTAAGTTTTGCACACTAGTGTATCTAGGTCATGCCATGCCGACTGTATGTATTCAATTTTTCTCAATACTGTAGTATCCGTAGCTGAAAACAGCTGACAGGATAGGTCTGATGCTATGCTGAACATGCTTCGTTTGGCAATTATTGCCAAATATCGGTCTTCTCTTCGCTTTGTAACTTGACTCATATAAACTCTTATATTAACCAAGAGCAGTTTTGTGAAGAAATAAGATTTTATTATTTGCTTTTCTGCATTGGTGTTTAAAGTTAAAAAAATCTGAAAATGCTGAATATCTTGAAACTAACTGAATGAAATGTAAAATTACTTTCTAGAAGTAAAGATGCAAATCCTGTGTGTCGAACACTTAAGTATATACGGGTGTTCAGGTAAAGCTTGTGGAGGAACAGGTATTTAAAGCACTTTCTATGACAAAATCTTCATTTCCTTCACTCGTTAACTTCAGTAAAATTCTTTCTTTTTCAGCACAGTGAATTAAATTTTAATTCAAAGGTGAAAATGAGTAACCACGCATATTAAAACGGTGTTATGAGATAGAGAATGTTGGGGAGACTAAAAGGTCATTTGGAGGTTTAAATTTCTAGCATTCACTGTGGTATTTAGCGTCGTGATCAACATATGAAACAGTTTAAAGACATTGGAAAGAAGATTTGCTTATCGAAAGAAAAATCCTGTTTCTGGACAAAATATTCCACGAAACAAAGCTATTAAAAAAATTGCTATTTTCCATTACAACCAAATTATAATTTCTCAGCTCTCTCCTTAATTTTATATGATTACCTGAAGTAACATTTCAAGTATTTATGAGTTTACTATAGGAGGTCTTATGGGAAGAGAGCTGTTTGTAAGGAAACCTACTATCTTATTCACTTCAAAGAACAACTGAATTCATTTAGCATAGAGCAGAAATTATAAAGAATGGAGTACGGATCAGTGGGGAACCGTTTTCTTCAGTGATGAATCTGAGTTCAGCCTAATTACCGATTATCGACCTGCAAAAGACGAGAGCCAGAGATCCACTATTTGCCAATCAATACTTGAGAAATTATAATTGACCATTATTGCAGTTGCGAATTTTGTAGCTTATGTCGGCCGCATATTGTTGAATGAAGAACTATGGTGTGAGGTATAGGAAAAAGATTGTGTAGCTATATGTTCACTTTCTTAGACGTATGGTTGTTCCTGATTTAACGGACAGAAACGTAAGTTCTTATAGAATTCATCTGATCATGGTGAATTTACTGGTATATGAAGATATTCACCATGTGTGGGGAAGACATAGATCTCACCTTTGTAGAATGTTTGGATTACTTTGGGGAAAGTAACTGAACATCCCTCCCAGAGGTGTATATAGCTTAAAAATAACGTTTTTTAACGGTCTAGATTGATGTTGTTGAGTGAGATCATGTTGCTCTGGGAACTCATTAACAGTCTCAATTTCTGTATGAGTTCGTGTTGTTAGGCTAATATATCTGTAAAATACTCTATTAACTTGTTTTATTGTTCCATTTTAGTAGCATTTTTCACACTGATGACTTTTATGCTTGATTATGTAAATGTATTATAACTTTAAAAAGTATTTTCCTTAACCTATTTTTTGTATATTAGATCAACCTTCGTTCAAACAAAATTTTTTTAAAGTTTTTTCAGTAATTTTGAAGATGAAAAATGTAACTATCTAAAAAATGTAACTTCAATAGTAAAATGAATTCGATTGCTCTAATTTATTAATTAAAATTATTATTGTCTAATTTATTTATTAAAATTATTATTATCCAATTTATTTATTAAAATTATTATTATAAAATACTCCAATTTATTTATTAATTTATTTATTAAAATTATTTTTTCAAGTGATTGTAAAATCTCTAAGTAGGGGAAAAAATTATTGTTTGTATCTTTCAATAACGGCATCTCTTGGCATTAATTAAAAAAATTAGGAAAACTTTTTCAAGTAGAAATAAAAATAATTGTGTATTTATTAAATAAATTATGAAAGATGTTGATTATTGCTGTAGGAAAGGTTATGAAAGATGTTATCCTCTCTCGATAAAATAAGTTTATATCATTTAATTAAAATCAAAGTTACAAATATTGCATTGTTGTTAAAATTGTACAATTCTTTGTTCTGAGGCTCACATGCGATAACAATTACTCTCTGTCGAGAATACATAATATAAATTTACATTTATTTTACATGAAAAGTATTGTTATTTTACATTTTTTTTAATTCCATGAAGTCTTGCACATTGATTCACTTACAATTTGTCTATTTGCGAGATTCCTCTAATAACTTCTTAACCATTATTGTTCAGAAATATATTGTTTGTTAGCTCTAGAATGATTAATATGAATATTCCCAAAGTAGTCAGTGAGAAAAAATTGATTATTTAAAAGTTAAAATCTTTTTTAATAAAAAGGACAAAAAATTTAAAAAAAAACATACAATTAAAAAATTAATATTTTTTATTGAGGAAATTAAAAAAATAAGTTTTAAGAAGTTACTCCTAATTCGAATGATATTTTTGATAAAAGGGCAAAATAAAAATTATATATCATTAAAAATTTAAACAGGGGTTATGGAGAGAATCGTTTGATATATAAACTAAAAAATTTTAAAACTAGTTTTTGGTTCCAATGGAATATTTCATTCCAATGAAAAGTTTGAAATAGGAACATTTTGATATAAATCTTAGAACGCAATTATTTCTTGCTTATTAACTTATATTTTCAGTTCTTAATGTAATTACTGATGTCTTTTATAAATGGTTCTATAACTTGTGAAGTTTTGCTTAGAGCAACTAAGAAATGGAAATGGAATGGAAGACATTTTAATTTTTGGGAATTTCGATTTCCATAAAATTTTCACGAGACAAAGTGATTATTCAAATCTAAGTTGTCATTTCTTTTTCATAAATAGCCTTTTTAAAAAAATTATTAATGATTAAAAATTATTAAATATTAAAATTAAATTATTAAATTAAAAATAAAAATATTTAATCAAAATTATTAAAAATTATTAATGGTCTTTATATAAAATAATAATAGTAATTTCTGAATCTCAGTTTTAGATTTAAAACTGAGGTTCAGAAATTACAATCTTGGAGTCCTTTGTATATATGCGTCTCCTCATTTTATATACATATAGTGGGGAAACATATTTCCATAATTAAGTTGTACAAAAGGTTTGTTAAAATGTCGTCTACACGGTTCTTTAACTTCTAATAAAACATCCTCTTATCAATTTTAGGAATGATGTTTTTTGACTGATACAGATGGCATTTATTTGGTCAACTGTGATGGTAAGAGTGATTATTTCCTTTTACGGAGTGTTCGTATTACTTTAAGAAAAATTGCATCCTTTTTCAGTTGAAATTTAAAAAAAATATCTTGTATTATCTGTTAAATTAATACAAGATATATTAATTGTTGTCTTTATTATTTTTTATAAATTTTTATAATTTTTCAAATTCCAATAAATTAATGCTATGCCACTAAAAAAGTGTGATATAATTTTACAAGGCATTCCGTCTTTGAGAACATAAATGATTTAAATTACTTTAAGTAAAAGGGAGTTGTTATAAATTGCTGGGAAACTTATGAGGAGAAACTAATTTTACTCTGAATTAAAACGTTGAAAACACCAGAAAAATTACTTTTTATAGAGAGAAAGTTTTTTCAATAGTCATATTTTTATGGCTTACCGAATCAAGAATTATTACTAAGCATTTTATAATATATTTCTCATAATTTTGTTGTAGTATACTTATTAGTACATTTTATATTAATTAGCATAAGTTGCAACAAAATGATTGTAATGAGAAAGTTTTTATGTATATAATCTTTACTCGATGAAAAAATCATCTGAAATGGAAAAAAAATTCATTGGATTGTTGATGTTATCAATACAAATTATAAAAGTTTCAGATCAAATGGAGAATTTATTGCCAAAAAATTCATATTTAAAATAGGATGACAAGCTTTTGTAACACCGTACTTCTAACAAGATTCCAGGATAAAATACGATCTATATTGGTGATTTGTAACATCTATTGATTTTCTGAGGTGTTTTTGATCAAAAACTGAGTAAATGAACCACAGATCTATATAGATTTTACTCGTTCATTATAGACCTATAATCTATTATAGATCTCTATACTAAACCACTAATCACTGATCATTAAATGGTTCTTCAATGAATGGGTTAGGCTATTATAGACTTTTTCAGTCATTAGAAAAATAGAATTTATATTGTCCAAACATTGCAAAACTTTCCAGCCTTTTCGAATCTATATTCTCTTAAAACAGGATAATTTTTATGAAATATACCTGATCACACACAAACCAAATCATAGCAAAAATATTTTACATTTTCATAACCCATTAGGAATAACGAACCTACAACAATTTTTTGTATTGCATTTAATATTGGTTTTTCTGATACATTGAAAACAACAATTTTTTATTCTTATATTTAGTGCAAATCAAAATTTATTAGTCAATGTAATTTTCTAAATATAACAGTACATTGTTTTTAATAATAAACGAATTTAAAGTAATATTTTCAAACTAAAAGTTGACAGGTAAAATTTGAAGATGCGATCAACTTTTAAATAAAAATTCACAATTAATTAAATAGATTTTTCTTTCTTACGATTATTTGACTGTTTATTTATTTATTTTTGTCGAGTGCCAGCCAGACTGGCAGTATGGGTGCGCTGCTCCACTCTTTCAACTGAACCACAATTGGGTGTGGAGCCCGACTTCCTCAGTACACACATGCCAAAAGAACCGAACCCGTTTATAGGGTAGGCAACCATGCACAACCCATTCATACAGGGAAAGGACAAAGTCCAGAGAGAGAGAAAGAGAAAGTACATCCATGCCCTGACTGGCATTCGAACCCAGACCTCCCTATCCGCAGTCAGGAATGCTGACCACTAGACAGAGTAGGCGGCGACTGTTCTTTAATTTCCACTTATTCAATTGCTTTGACATCGCGTGATGGACAGCCTAATGGTATTTTAAAATCCACTTTTCAGATACTGGACACTCTGACAGATGTTGATGCAGACGTGATCGAATGCTATCCGAAGAACTGCGGCATGCTCTTTCCTTTTTAATACTACCTGAGAAGAATCATACTGTAGCAATGAAGCTAATAGACGAAGGATCACATATAGCTAAATATAATTTCACTGGGCTACAATGCTTTATTTATTGCAAAAGCTCGAGTATTTGTCGATAAATATAAAAAATCTCGCAAAACAATGAAAAAATGTCTATAAATAAGATTATTTAATATAGAAACTTGAATTAAGAATGCGTAATTCTAAAATATTGGCATGTTAGATATTTGTTATTGTATTCTAAATCCTTCATCTAGCAGCATTGAGCATATATAAGTAGACAATCAATCGACAATCACTGGTTTAACAGGTGCCAAATAAAAGTTGGATTGAGATGTTGAACACGCGATCTTCCAACACGAAAACAATCGTTGCCAAACTGAAATTGAATTAAATACAATAAATAATAGTATTGAAAATATTGCCTTGATGTTTGATATTCTGTAGTGAAAAAAAATGACGAAAAGTTAGTTGAATTTTCGTTATTTTTTTCAAATTGAAGACGTAGCTTTGTAACTTATAAAACTAATTGAATCTATTACTTAATGCATTTAAAATTCGATTCCAATGAACTATCAACGCAACACTTTCGAACAATTCATCACACATGCTCTATTTTCCCTTATGTAATAATTAATTAGATGAAAAATATTTCCCTTATAAGACTTAATTTGATTAAATTTTTTAAAAAATACAAATCTTGCTTTTGTAATTTACATTAAGAAAATAAGAATTTCTGTTGGAGATGAAAAATTACTAGGCTCCTTAATTTTGAGTAGTACCTGTTGAAAATAAACATAAGACATGGTGATAACAATGAATGCCTTCATACATTTTTCATTAGTTAGATTTTGAAATATTTCTAGATCTTTTTGGTGATGCAAATTAATCTCAGCCTCTATAAATTCTTTATTGGATGATTCCCCTAAATATTAATCAAATAAATATGATTCAAATATAACATTGATTTAATTTGTTGAGAGAATGACATAAATGTATAAGTTATATTTTGGATTATTTATTCAAGCTGTAAAATTCACGGAGTCCTTAAATGGCACAAGTTCGGCAAAATGTTCCGTTTAGATATCAGCAGGCTGATTGTTCTTCAATATTTTCCTATAATATCAAATTAATTAAATAAAGATGTTCATTTTTATATGCATTGAGATATAAAAATGTGAGAACAGGAAGTTCATTTTCATACATAGCAGTTTATTTTAAGGGATTTAATGTTAAGAAACTCGGGAAAATTTTTATAAAATAATATTATGCAATCCCAGCTCGTGAAAAATATGTAATAAAAAATATATATAATGAAAATGTCCCAGTCAAATATGCACGTCACAGGATCTATAATATTTCTCATTTCAGAACCCAGCACATTTCATTCAATAAGAAATATTGTTGTATAAGATACTTATTGACATTTTTCCGATTGCCAAAGAACTTGAAAAGAATCGGATTTCTTTAACATCTCCAATTACAACTGATGATTTTTGACGAAATACTGTAGCGAGAAACATTTATTTTTCATGAGAATTTTTTATCTGTTTTAAAGATAAAAACACAGTAATGCAATATAATTTCTACCAAGGCTTGTCTGGCAAATATTCAAATGACTTTCTCTTTCAATGATTACTTTCTCACATTTTTTTAATTAATGTGAGAAATTAGAATCAAATATGCAACAAAAAGAAAGGATGTTCACTTGCGATTACATATACCCTCTTAAAAATATGCTCCTGATTTTTCACAAAAAACTATGAGGGAGTTTTCAGAAAGGATTCACTAGATACCATTCAAACGATCTTTACAACAATAAACAGCATTTTAAGACTATGTAAAGGATAATTAATCAACACTGTTGGAAGACAATTGAGTTCCTACTGTATTTTCTGGGAAGACTTTTACAGCAAAATTCATGGGCAGTAATAAACTGAAATCTCACCCGACTGAAATATGTATTTACAGATCTTCGAGGAACCTGCACTAGACGACCATCAGCACAAAGTTTGTAAGCTTTTCTTCATTTGTAATGATCTGCGATAACTGTAACGATTGTGAGATGGCGCTGCGGAGGCACCGAGATGACGTCAGATATTATTATTATTTTTTTTTAGAAGAAGGAGAAAACTTGGATGTCGGTGGAGAATGACGAGAGTGTTCTTTATTTTATAATAACTTTATTTTAATTTACGTTGTATTCTGTGCATTCTTACAGGATAATAAATAATTGAATGCTTAAACAGGTATCATCAATTTTCAACACAATTTTAACTCACATCTCTACACATTGCTGTAAAATGCACACATTTATCGTACTTAATGACATAAAGAGATATTGAATGCAAATTTCCATTTTAAATTCAGTTCTCAATTTTTCAGCTAACTTTTAACTTGAATGATTACTTTCTTACAAAGTTTAAATTGCTCTAAGGAAAACGAGATGTAAAATTTTCTATGAAACTAAGAATGGAAAACTTAATGTGATTATATAAATTATCTTAAATATATTCAACAAACATCCTTAAATAGAAATTATTTTCGCAACTATTTGCTATGAATACTTAATTAAATCTTTTACGTCACCATGAGTGACATATGGTAAAATTTTCTGAGTGAATATCAAATTGTTTTAATAAAATTGATTTTAATAGAAATAAGTGACTTTTACATCTTTGCTCATTTTTTATTGTTTATTATTAAGCTTTATAAATTATTCTTAAGTAGGGTCGTATATAATAAAATTTAAAAATTTTGCTGATGTCAATTTTACTTATAATTTATTTATTTGCTAACTTTGTTATAACTCATTAACACACAATATTATTTTTAAGTAAACATTTAATGTTTAAATTTAAATAAAATCATAATTTTACACAATATCCATTTTTTATTCATAGTTTAACTGTACTTGTAACTAAATTTAACTATTTTATATATTTTTACCGTATAACTTATTTTGATATCTACATTGTTGATTCAAATGTAAAAAATTAAAATAACCTCCCTCTCTCTCTCTCTCT